>JBBDHG010000011.1:12645000-12705000 GCA_037951165.1 Lophius americanus | reverse complement strand
TGCTTCTTCTCTGGCCTCACAGGACGTCAGAGAGGGTGGTTGATGTTATCCAAGATAGCCTGCATCTTACTGAGTGAGTCCTGCCTCCTGTCAATCACAGATCCAGTCAGCCATTTGTTGTTGTCAATCGTGCCGGGACCGTCCCAGTTTTCAAACTATAAGTGGATATAATCTGGAGAGGCTCAGAGCTCTGAGCAGCACGGTCCTTAGGAAGCATCGCACACACCGTCTGCAGCGGCTGCTTTCTCAACACGTACTTTACCGACTTCCAGGTTAAGATCCACCTTTGACGAACACCACCCTTTTATACCCCACCCCTAACTCTGCTCCAGCCCCACCCCCACCCTAAGCAGCATAACTGGTTGCGATGTATGAACTGATCGATGGAATGATCAAAACAAATAAAAATGATTAAGGTTAAATTAATATTTATAGTTTGCCGAGAATCAGCCACTTCATTTGGGAAAAAAATGATTGTGTCAATTTTTTTATTCTAAAAATAGAAAAAAATATATACTTTGAACAAACTAGAAATATTAGCGTTTTCCCAAAGTGAAAACTAAACTAAATACACAATCTTACGTTGGTTTGGTGTCGTTTTTTCACTGTGTTACCTGAAGAATAAAAACAACTCTGTGCTTCTTGGACTGGCTGAGTTATATTAGCTGCTGTTAAACATCTGCCCCGCTGGAGAGGCTGAATCCCCACCATCTCGTCCTACTCACTCAAATATGAAGGTTCTGTTTGGATTCCATATTTCTTCCGGATGACAGAAAAATAAAGCTCATGATAAAGTTTCATAACACTTGGTCAGCCACTTTGTGTTTCACTAAGGAGAGCCTGATGTCTCGGTACAACAAACATGCGGTGGAGGGTTACCAGCATGAAACCACACTGTAACGGCTTGTTGTATTTAGGTGGCGGTGAATGAGTTATGCTAATTCTTCTTCTTTTTTTTTTTTCAACAGCTCTCTCCGCCTAAGTGAAGACCCTTCCAACTGCACACAGCTCAGATAAATATGTTGATTGGTGTGTAGGTTATACTGGGCAGCTCTCCAGTGGGAGTCGGAGTATCTTTCCACAGGCTATAGCTACGATTGAGATAATAATAATAATAATAATAATAAAAATATTCAGTCCTGCAGCTCATGTGAACAAATGTTGTTTATGGCTGACAATACAAAGGGGAATAATATCACTGTGGCTTTGCATGAGATCATGTGTGTGAAGGTTTTCCCTGCAGCCTCGTAAAAACGCACACAGGCGAGATATATGTTAAAACGTTTTGCATATTTTGGCACATTTTGTTGCAGTGTTGCCGTTTGTTGACCGCTGTTTTAAATTCATACAGAGCACGATGCTAAGAGGGGCATTTTTTCCTCTTAACAAAAAGCATATTTCCCGTCTGGAAAAGATATGTTTCAGCAATTTTCAGCAACGTGTTTCATAATTTAAAATATCTTTACATTTCCAAAATAAAGTCAAATACATCAGATTTGATTTACTGTGTTTTTTCTGTCATATTTAAAGAAAAACAAACAAGATTTCATCTCAAAGCCTACTCTGACGTTGTTTAAGTGAAGTTCTTCCCCCCTCTGGGTGAAACCAATCATTCCATTTGAACTATAATAAAACGTTAAGTCGGCTTTCACTACATTTAATTTGCAATAATATCTGACTTGAATGAATTGACTTAGTCTAATATATTGATTTAAGTTGTAAACACTTGATTTAATTGTGTGCTAACAGTTCAATAATTTTATTGACTTCATCCGACCGTCGTCTTCAGATAGTGAAATCTGTCTGTGTGGATGATGGTCTGTCCCTGGACTAAAACCCACGGCTTTTTGTTTATTCCCTGCTAAGTGTGTAAATCCAGGGGAGCAGGTTCGGGCAGGCTCTTAAGACGGAGAACTCTCTCATTCAATTATCCGTGGTTGTTTTGAAGTGTGACTCCTGCTCAACATGCAGGAGGAGGACGAATGAACAGCTGGACAGTGATGTGTGAAGTGTTCGGATCCTTTACTTGGGTAAAAGTACTAACACCACGCCGTGAAAATACGTGAAATACCAGCATTCAAAAACCGATTCAAGCAAAAGTTTTGAAGTTTTTTTAGCAAAATGTACTTCAAGAATAAAGTACTAATTTGGCTAGAGTGGTCCGTCTCAGCGTTCTAGAACTACTGGATTGGTTTGCTGTCACTGCAGCTTTGATGCGCGGGTCTATGTTACTGCTGTAGATGTAATCTAACTAGTTTATGATGTTGGGTTGTTTTATATATAAGATGTAGGACCGCCACATCACAGCATGTTTATAACTTGAAACAGAACTTTTCAGACTGTTTCAAGAAGAAGAAAAAGTAGATTAGTCTGAAGGAAAAAGAGAATTTCCTTAACCCACGAAGAAACACGACAGTTTCTAACAAATATTTAACATCCAGGTTTTTAGAGACACGTGAAGAGGATGACGTGTTTCTGAAGAGTAACAAGTATCTACAGCTGGCAGACTGACGTAGATGAGTAGAAAGTAGAAAGTAGAATATTTCCCTCTGAGATGTAGCAAAAATGGAAGTATACAGTATTATACTCCAGTAAAGTACTATTGAAGTAAAACTTTCATTTGGCTATTCAACACTGTATTAGACAAATGATGCAAACAGAAGTTGCTAAACCCCCCATCAGAGGCAGTGATTCCTGGAAAGAGAAGGATTACTCAGTAATCTCAGGAGGACAGTCATAACGGTGTTTTAAATCATCCCAAACAAGCCGATGCCAGCGACTCATTACTTGCTCTGTAAAAGAGTGAGACGGCTTTCGATGCTCTGCTTCCCTGCACTATTTAAACCTACAGCTCCACTGAGCCTAAGTGCAGGGATGGGGTTGTGTGTCGGCATTATGGACAGGCAAATAGGCCTTAATGTGTCCACAAGGCCCTCTAAAGAAGAATACCTCCGCCCTCACTCACAGAGATGAGCCTCCTCCTGGAGCGGGCGGCGCTGAGCTCCGCTCCGCTTTAACACTTGTGTGCTTTAGGATTAAATTGAATGCGTCTTAATGTAGGCGAGGGTAACATTTAATGTTTATTGATTGTCGGGACGCATTTGTGCAAGATCTACAGTGAGAGAAGGCAGGAAAGCAACAGTCAACGTTTCTCTCATCAGCCATAACATTATAACCGCTGACAGGTCACGTCAGAACAGCGTTGGTTATCTCAATGAAAAGGTACCTCTCAGTTTATGGGATGTATACTAGACAGCAAGAGAACATTTTGTGTTGAAGTATACGTGTTGGGAGAAGGAAGCAAGGGCAAGAGTAAGGATTTGAACAACTCTGTGAAGGGCCAAATTGTGATGGACTTGGTGGCTGTGTTTCAGGAGGGGAAAGCACTTGCCTCTGGAGGTTGAAGGTTCAGTCTCATTTCTGCCCCTGCAGTTACCTCGTCATAGTGTCCCTGAGCAAAACACTGAATCCCAATTTGCTTCCCGGACACCTCACAGGGGGTTTCTCACTGCTTCCCCATATCACTATCTGATATTTCCAAGCTGAGGGACAGATAAAGGATTATCTTATCGACCGAGTCAGAGGATCTCCAGAGCTGCTGGTCTGGCTGGGAGCTCCTGGTCCGGAGTGTATTGTAGCTACAAAAATGGTTCAAGGAAGGACAACTTGTTGTCAAAGGCGCCAAAGGCACCTTAATGTGCTTTGCAAGCAGAGGCTGTAAAGAGTTGTCTGAATGCACAGAAGAGCTACCGCTAATGCAGGTTCTTGAAGGGCGGTGTCAGAACATCCAGTACATCACAGAGCCGTCACCAAATGTAGGACCTAAAGAATATCAGGCAGGTGGTTTTAATCTGATGGCTGATTGCTTTAAATGTGTCATTGGTAACGTATCACATCACAAACAGAGGAAAGGAAGCACATTCGGGTACAAACACGGAAACAACTGTTTCGGCGGCCCCCTTCCCCTTGGATTCTGAGTCTCCGTCCTCCCTTTCAAAAAGGAAAAGGCAAATCAATATTGTCATTCACAACTTCAAATGAAACTCTCTTAGCTTTTACTGCCTCCATGCGCTTCTTTGGGCCATTCAATCCGCCGTAACAGTGACAAACGCTTCTCAATCGATTTTAGGTGAGATCAGCGAATTAACAAGCAGGGTATTTTTTTTTCCCCCCTCCGCTCTTTGTTCTTTCGTCTAAAACGGACAGGGAGTGAATCAATGGAGCAAAACACATAAAAAGACGGCAGTCATCAACAAACACAATAAAACCCTGATCTATAAACTACTAGGCGAGGGAGTGTTGCCGTGCAAATGTTTTTGCAATTTAGAGTCGGTCTCCACAAACCACTAAATGCCCTTAAATAGTACTGTGCATTCAAGGTCTTCCACAGAGAAGTAGTTCCAGCGCTTTGTGTGGGGCTAGACATGGAATTCATTTACAGGGGTAGAAAGTAAACAAAAAGCAAATATTGAACATATCCTCCCCGATTCTTGCCAGACATTAGCATGTATCGAAAATGTGGTTTTAATGCATCCCCGTTGTTCCGCACGGCATCTGCAGGGATGTAAACAGCAGACAGCGGAGTCTCCTCGCCACATGGACTTTCTACATGTGTTTGTGTAAGAACATCAAGTGCACTGGCATTTCAGACTTCTTCCCTAAATCCACACTAATGCTGATACAAAGACGCCGCCCGCAATGGCGAGGAGAGGCAGACTTGGAACGCTGAATGATCCAGAGCAGAATGATTCAGGTGGAGGAGGTTGGGTGATTAGATAGTCACTTCAAAGCTGAACACGACGACAAAGTTGATGGCTGGCTGTTGAGGGCACCAAACACTCTTAGACGACGCTGCTGTCTAAAGCAGCGCCAAGGTAGATTACAGCGAGGCTTTGGTGTGCGAGCGTGTCACAGGAAAGGCTCGGAGAGGGAGGACGCTGCTTTTGGGTGTGAAAGGTGCAGGTCGAGTTCACATTCTGAGTGGATCAGCATCATCGCACGCTCAAGTGCCGCAGTAATACTCCCTCCCCTCCACCTCAGTCGAGTTCTGAAGAAAGGAACACAAAGAGGGCAAAGATGTGTCCCCACCCCCCGCCCCCCCGCCACAAATCCCACTCCTCAGCACTGGGGTAATGTCTCCAAACTCAGTCTGCATCTACGCGTCTTAGAGAAGAATAGAAGTCTTTAGTTGTTGGATAGAAACCGATGACGGCAGCTTTGAACGGGTCTTGCAGGGGGTTTAGAAGATAATTCCTGTTTTCTTCCTGCAGCAGCCGTTTGACTTTTTGACCTGACAGGGGTCAGAAAACCAGGTAGAACTGGATTGTGCGGACTGCCATAAAGACACAAGCAAGAATATAAGGTTATGTCCGATAAAACTGCGAGTTTTTATAGTGGAATGCAACGGTCTGTTGTAGCTAAGTACATAAATTCAAGTAGATTACTTGATACACATTTGAGGTACTTGTTCTTTACATCATTACTCCCATTGTATTCTACTTTATACTTCTTCTCTAGTACAATTCAGATGGAAATATTATACTTTCTACTCCACTACATCTGTCTGACAGCTCTAGTTATTAGTTATTTCTCAGATTACGAATTTCACGTTCATGGATTGTCTTTCTTTATTGGGGAAATTCTTCTTCTTCTGAAGCTTAAGAAACGATTTATAAAGCCATTGTAAAAGCTGAAACAGGTTGATGTCAAGACCCTATCTTCAACTCGCCATAAACAGGCTAAGATTATCTTGTAGAACAAACCGCTCAACAGCTTAGAGTAGTTAGATTACAAATCAAATCATATTTTATTTATATAGCGCCAATTCACAACAAATTGCTCGAGGAGCTTTCAACAAGAGCAGGTCGCGACCCAACTCTTTATTCATATTCTACAGAGACCCAACAAATTCCTCCATGAACAACCACTTGGCAACGGTGGCGAGAAAAACCTGCCTTCCTGCGGTAAGTGTTTGTCATCTCCTTTTGTTTGCTGTTGATGATAACGCCTTGCACACTCTGATGCTTGTGTCGGAAGCTTGTAGTTTTTCCAAATTGTAATTGTGTTCCTAAAAAAATGTCACTGTTTGAAGTGTAATTCACGCAGCAGTTTCTATTCCACGTAAACACTGAATTATTGACGCACATTTGGAAATCGTTTCACTAGACCTGAGGTTCGTTTTCGTCACTCGTCACCTCGCCTTTAGCTCCGTTGTTAGCTGTTAGCTTGAGGATTAGATGCTGCTTCTCTCCCTCCCGTTCTCCTGCTATCTCCTGTTCAGTCGGGCAGATGTTTGGTTGCTCCTCTGCATCCTTTATTGCTTATGATACATGTAAGAAGTGTAGTTTATTTGTCGTGGTGGAGGTAAGGCTTAGTGAAGTAAAGCTCCGCACAATGAAAAATTATAAAGGTTGTTGCCGATGCCGACCGACCTAGCATAGCTCCTGCTAGCCGCCCCCTAGCAGCTCCCGAGCCGCCGGGAAAGGCTCACAGCATTAGCATGCAGCATCAATGCAGTAACCCAAAAAAATCCTGTAAAGTAGTAAAACACTGAGATAGTTTGCACGGGTAAGTACTTTTTATGTACATTTAGCAGATAATACTCACATTCTTCTACTTAGGAAAGGTTTGGAATGAAGGTCTACGCTTGTAGTAAAGTATTTTCACAGTTTGGTTTAAGTACTGAAGAATGATTGATCCACCCCAGCTACTAAGTACATAGTACTGATACTTTCATAATTATACTTCAGGTTTTCTTTCACTTAAGGCTTTTACTAAAGGCCTTTTACTTGTGTTGGAGTATTTACACAATATCTAAGAAAGAAAAACCTCACATTTACTTTGCTTAGGAGTTCCAACCGCCAGAAAGATAGGTTGCATTATGGGAAAATGATTAGAAAAGTAATCAATGCTTTAAAGTAAATGACACAAAAATATCTTAAGTGCTAAATCATACAATTATTATGATTCTAATGAACAAGGTTGTGTTTTATTTACCAAACAAAGTTAAGTTTGACCTACTTTTACATGAATGCAATGAAAGACCCTTGTTTTAAATGTCAAAGACGCAACTATTTAGTTCTTATGACATGAACAAGTCATATAATGCAACGACATTCATGTGTCATTCAATCAACACAATTACGTTACTTTTTAAACATAGTGATGCTAACTTTACCAAACACATTTATGCAATTCTGAAATCTTTTATTATTTCAGTAATGCAATTCTTTTTTCAACAGAAAAAAACCCCCATAATGCATCAGCATCCATGCTGCACTTCTAAGTGTTTAAGGTGGTAGTAGTACTTTTTATTAAGTCATGGATCGGAATATTATGCACCATTTCGACGTGAATAAATTCCCCATACGGACAACTTTCATAAGGGTTACAAGAATAAAAGTCCTGAGATCTGACAAACTCATCCCAGCGTGGAATCTTTCACTCTTGTTGACACAAAATATGCAAAAGGCTGTCGTTTCTTGACCATTTCACGAGCCCCTCCCGGTCACTCTTTTAGAACAATTTTACCTTTTTCCCCTTTTGTCCTTACAGCCTCAATTAAAAGCCGTGGCTCTGAATAACAAAACCCGGGCCCCTCCTTGCGAGGTAGCCTTAGGATGTGTTTACGCTCCAAGACATCAAACGCATTGCTCGACTTTTCCAAGCCCCTCCTGCTCAAGCAGTAATCCCAAAGTATAATCTCTTTAAAAATTGTAATACCCATTAGAGTGACACCATCTAAATCCTCACAGAGAAAGACAGAGAGCAGGAGAGGGAACGGGAACTTTGGGGGCCTCTAAATTGTGACAGGCACCTATCAGCTGGATTTATAAACTTGTTAAGGGAGGAGAAAAAAAAGCATGTTTACTCTAAAAATTTCCTGGGTTGTATGTGCAATAATTGGGTTGATGGATGTTTGCTTCCTGGGCAAACACACTAAAGGTGGTTTAAACAATATAATGTGTGTTTACAGAGGAGATGTGATGGCGTTAATTTGGCCTAACTGACTCTAAAACAACAGCCGGGCCAGTAAAACAAACAAATCTCCTCGGCTGCCCTTCCTTTAGGGGGATTCAAAACACGATTCAAAGTCAAATAAATATCGTAAAGCGTTTGCTAGCGTCCTGTCTGAGCTAGAGGTAACTGCCGATGCGTCAATCAAATGATTCAGGTTCTGTTTTTCCCAATATCGTAGTGTGCTGAATGACCCGAATGAATATCCATCCATAATATTTCCCATAGGAAAAGGAAATCTTTAATCTTATAATCTGTGGATAGGTTATCTGTGGAACTTTCAAATTTAGATTTATATAGTTATACATTCCTGCATCAATATAATGAAGCTGGATTTTTTCCTTTAAAAAAAAGTCCGGAGACTTACTGCCTGAAATCGAGTAAGGAAAATAAATAGTTGATTTCAAGTAAAAGCTAAATGCCCTTTTTTTCCTTTAGTTTTAACAACTTATATTTAATGACCTGCTTTGATCAGTTAGTCAATCAGCTTCCCAACTTAATACAGTCTGCTTTTGACAATTTAAAACTCAAAATAACAAAATAAGTAAAGTACAAAGTCAAAAAGTAATTAAACTAAAGTTTTGAAAAAAAAAAGAAAAAGAAGAAAAAAACAAATAAAAAAACAAATAAAAAAACCCTCTGTGTTTATTCTAACAACTTACATTTGTCGTATCAACTTTTTGGCTTATTGCGAGACGCCAAAAATTACAATATGGGAGATCTTTGGAGTGGATGGGCATTTAATGCTCGACATTGGAATCAGATTGCAATACGGCAATAAATATATTGCAATATATTGAAATATGTATCACAATGCCCCCCCCCACAAAAAAAAAGCACAATGTGCATGTATTGCAACACAGAAATTCCCTGCAATAGCCAAGCCTACTGACAATATGATGGTTCTTGCGAATAGTCTTCATGCTGCCAGGTTCTTCTGTATCTGTTATAGGAATTTCATGGATCAATCATTTGTCTACTTCGGGTTCTCAGAATGTGTTTGCACCACCTGAAACACAGACGTGGGGGGTGTCATTTCCAAATTACATGAGGTCCTCAGGTAAATCCAGTCCTGTGTGAATAGTACTTCATGGTCATTTTCCCATTGCTCTCCGTAAGCTTGGTAATGAGGAAGCTCACTCTTTGACTTAAATGTCCTCATCTTCTACGCCTCTCGGCAATCCAAATCATCCCCCTCCCGTTCAACGTTCATTGTGATTGATACATTTACGCTCATGCATGATTTTTGATCACAGTGAGATTGATTGGCAGCAAAGAGGTCGCGTGAAAACACCCGCAAACACATCCGCCGCTTCTGTAAATACATCAGGTTGGCAAACTACTGTGAGATTACTTAGCCATAAAAATGTCATGATATCATTTAGGGATTTTTGGCACGATTGATGGTACAATGTATTGTGGATGAAATTTTCGTGCAAATACGATTTTTTATTCTTATTTCCCCCAAAAGTCATGGAAATTCTCGAATCATCATTGTGTTTGTCGCCGAGTCCGCCGCAGATCATTCGTGTTAACGCGATAACTCACAAACTATTTCATGGATCTGGAGTGATTTTGAGAAAGGTAATATTTCTGTCACTAGGGGGAGCTTTACCTCAAAAACGTTTGATAATTTTCAACCATTGGTTTAATTTAGTCCAATTTCATATTTTACCCACTAAATGGAGCGTTTTTATGAAAAATTGTGTTTTTTTTTTGACATAACATTTTTACCGTTGGTTTAATTTCCTCCAGAACTAATGCATAGGAATCAACTGGAGCAAATCTTTCTCGTAAATATCATATTTTTCTCTAATAGTTGATATTTCACTCACGAGGCGGAGCATTTTTACGAAAGAATACTCTGATCATTTAATTTGAGGAGTTCAATCAGGATTGCTTGTACAATGCAGTGGACTGGGGACTTTTTGGGGATATACTTTTGCTGTTATTATTATTATTATTAATAAAGTACGTGTTACAATGCTTGTTCTCACTCCTGATGAGCAGCTGTTGAGGTGGTACCTTGCATGGAAGCCTCTGGTTTGAGGTAATTTCCTACTGGGATTAATAAAGTGTGTTCTAGTCTAAAGTTGTTCGAGTGGTGGCGCAGATACTTGTGCTCATACTGTGTCTTTCAGACTAGAAAGACACAGTATGAGAACATTTTTGCCTGTGAACGACAGTAATAGAAGTTGAAATAAAGTTCCTAATCCCTTAAACGACTGTTAGACATGAGGTTCAGTCAGGTTAGAACAACCAGCAGAAACATCCTTCGAAATTTTACCTTTGCGCTTTGAGTACATTTCACCACCAGTACCTCTACTCAGGTAAGAAATATATGCTTGTAATCTTTGCCTTCTGCCCGACACACACTCACCCTGTCCAATCAACCCACTCCACATGCAGTGAGCAACTTTCTAGAAGCCATAAAATCCCAGTGTGAAGAAATATTCCATTTCATGGGCCCCTTGCTGTGGACCATCCACTGGCTTTTGGCTCTGCCGTGCCGCATCACCATAGGTTCTAGGAGCTTAACTGAGGTGGAAGTTGCTGTATGACGGTCACACAGTCCACTTTGATGGCCGTCTAAGCGTGAAGCACTTACCGTACACACCATATCCAAACTAGATGACAGACAAAGCCTGACTATACCACCTTCTAGCACCGAGTCGTTCCTCACGGGTTTATCTGAGACAGGCCTTTAAAAGTCCCATGAAATCATGCATACATGTATTATTATTATTATTATTATTATTATTATTATTATTATTATTATTAATATTATTAATATTATTAACGTTATTATTATCATAGGACAGTTATATTAATCATGTCCTAGCTGACTGCTTAACGCAGAGTGATCCATCCCATGTATACTAATGTAAGGGAAACTCTGAAACACAATTTTGCCCTTGGAGTTATTTTACAAAAGATGTTTTTTGAATAATAAATTACCGTTTATTTCCCTTTTATTGCCAGTTTTCAAATTTTTTATTTTTTTTGTAGATCTGGTCAAGAGAATGATCATTTTTTAGAGGAGTTTTTAAATATTTGCAATATTTTAATGGTCTTCATTTTGCTGCCATACAATACTGCCATACTTTATATAGATATAAGATATTTATCTTGTTTTGTAGCTCATGATCAGACCCTGAACCTTCCCCCCATATCTGTTTCCACCTGCCAGTCTGCATCTCTAAAAGCCCCACTGTAAGACGGATTGAGTCACCGTTTACCTCAGTGTTCTTGATAAAATTGAGCCACGGGGGAAAAAAAGAAGTATTTTATTTAATGAGTATGAGGAACGCAGAGGTGTCTCGTAAATCATCGCATAGTTTACAAACTCTGTAAGCAAGGTTTCCCCGCCTCAGCCAGACAGACCGATGCTGACCTAAATTATTAATGAAACCGGGGGCCCCCAGAGGCAGAACTTTGATGATGTTGTAAACTTGGGAGAGGACAAGGTGCCATCTCAGCAAAAAGATTACAGGACCTCCCACCTCCTCCCCAAATCCCAGACCCCTCATGCGCTCACTCTTAATTACGCACCTCCAGTGGTGAGAGGGAGTGAGAGAGATGGAGGAAGCCTCTTGAAAAGTCTTCATTCCATCCGTAATGCTCTCTGCTGTAATTGACTGTACTGTATGATGGTACTTACACAGGCATGATGTTACTACCAACCTGAGTCTGCTCCCATGCTGGAAATAAAAAAACACATCTGCATCGCTTTAATTCAATAACATGTATTCTTTTTTATTTAGCGCTTATTTAACCAGGAAAACCTCATTGATGTTAAAAATCTTTTTTCCAAGAGTGTCCTGGCCAAGACAGACAGACAGACAGACAGTTAAAGTTACAGACAGACAGACAGACAGTTAAAGTTACAGACAGACAGACAGACAGACAGACAGTTAAAGTTAAAGACAGACAGACAGTTATAGTTACAGACAGACAGACAGACAGACAGTTAAAGTTACAGACAGACAGACAGTTAAAGTTACAGACAGACAGACAGACAGTTAAAGTTACAGACAGACAGACAGTTAAAGTTACAGACAGACAGACAGACAGTTAAAGTTACAGACAGACAATCAGCAGCCATACATAGAAAACATGAAATAATCAATTATTAAATTTTCCGACAGTATTTGATCACAATCATAAAAACTCCATGGATCAGACAGAACATCTACAAACAGATGTTCTGCCTCCAAGTCATCCAACATTCTCTCAGAATCATCCAAAGACACCAAGTCGTGATGTTTCAAGTCTTTTTGTAACTCGTTCCAGGAAAAGGAAGCAGCAAACCTAAATGCCCTTTTTCCCAGCTCAGTTCTGACCCTTTGGACAGACAGAGACAAAACATCCTGAGAACGAAGATGATAGGTTCCAGAGCTCCTCTGACTGATGAAGGTCAGAAGGTAGGAAGGAAGAATATTTGTATTTTAGGAATATGGTAAAGGTGTGCTCATGCAAATTCTCACTTCGATGCTGGCGGTCAAGCCACCAGGAAGATGACTCCAACCTGCTCTGCCATCTTTGTTTTTAAACACTCTGGGAAATTGATTAGAGGTGATGCAACATTTCAACCGGTTAGTTTGGTGGGACAGTGCTGAAGAAGTACACTGTAAAAAGTAACCAGTTGGCTTCGCTCCGAAAAAGTCGTAAAATGATTGCCGCAAACTTGCTAAATAAAGTAGATGGTTAAATTCAAGTTGTTTAAACTAAATGCAGCATCTCCAGTTTAACGACTGAAATTGAACCGTCTACTTAATTTAGTGAAGCCAACTTATTATGTCTGACGGTGCTCATGGGTTTGGGGAGTGAAAGGTGAAGACATAGATACCCCTTTAAAGTAGGATCTTCTCGTTATGAGGGGCATACATTGATATCCAAATATGTTTGGATGTAGAGAACGTTGCCCCTCCACTCAAACACGGAGCGACAGTAAACCCATCTGAAAAGATGTACCAGTTCTTGCTGAATTCATCATTTCTCTCCTGCATTATCTTCCACAATAGGGCTGCCATGGCTGTTAGTAAACTTAAAAAGCGAGCAGCAAAGTCTCTGCTGAGAAGGACATAAAGGATGTATGATTTCCCCTGTGAAGATATGCTCCAAATTAAAAACCAAATGGAGGTCCCCTGAGTCTTCGCTCCACATCTGATAGCAAGTCAGATGAATTTGTCATTGAGCTGATAATGATATAGCAATTTCAACATGACTGTTGGCCATAATAAGTTCCCTAATACTTATGTGAGGATCTATTTCTGTTGTTACATCCGTCGAGAGTGACGGTGAGGATGGTGGAGAGGAAGGGTGTACAAAAACTGAAAGTATGAACTTAACAAAGGCGCGGCTTTTGAATGGAGATCATTCCGATTCTTTATTTTTCTTACGTCAAATTGCCCCAACTGTGCAGTGGGTGGCAGAAGCTGCCTCTCAGCAAGAAGGTTTCGGGTTCAAATCCACATGTGGGGTCTTTCTATGCGAAAATGCATGTTCTCTCCATGTGAAGGCACTCCAGCAACCTCCCAGAGCCCAACAATATGCATATTAGGTATATCGGTGTCTCTAAATTGCCCTTAGGTGTTTCTGTATCCACTTATCGTTTACAACATATATGTGGCCCGCGGAGCAATTATATTCAGCCCGAGAGACAATATCTCATTTCTACAATAACTCAGCCGATGGCATACAGCATCCAGCACACCGTGGATACTACAAATCCCAGAATGCACTGCGATAACTGTCGCATCAATCAAGATCTGCAGGCGCCGGATGTCCTCCCCGCTCCTCTGCGGAGAGTCTTCAGACGAAGAAACTTTAAGATTGTCCTTTGAATGGATGGCAAAGGAGCGCTGCAGCGGCGCATGCAGGAGAGATAAAAATGAAAATGCTGAATACGAAACAGCTTGCATGTTTCGATTAACCGACAAGTGCGTTCATGCTCAAGTTCCTTACAGTGAAAAAACCAGAGCATTCTGAGATGCATACAATTAATGGGAATTGCACTGAATGGCTATTAGACATCAAGCCGTATATTAATTTATTTTATTTATTTTCTTCTCTGTTATTTATTGACTGTGATAAAATTGGATGTTCACTGGAAATGATCATTTGAAACAGTTGTCATAGTTTTACTTTTAGCAATAGTTTTGAATTTAAACTATAAATGTATTTTTGCGTGATTTGTTCTGAGTTCTACAAGATCTGTTTAGAGCAGTTAGGTTTATATTACTGAAAATGAACTTGTGCTGTTTGGCCCTTGATTAGTTTTGGCCGCTTTTGTGAATGATTTTGACATCCCTGCATTACAGGACCTGCAGAAGATGAAAGTTGTCCTGAGTCGAATGTTTCCAACACTACAAATTGAGGCTTTGTAGCTCTTCTGCCACTTCGCATAGGAAAGGATTCCCAATGTGTGTCCTGTCAAACTTATATCTGAAGGTTTGAATTTCTACTAAATTGATGAAACGTATGTTTTCTGGATAAATGTTTGTGCATAAATCTACCGTGCATTCATTAGCTTGTTTTCCCGAACACAACAAACTGTAATACATGATTCCAAGTAGATCACAGAACCTCCTGATGACGCACTCTTGGCTCTGAGCGGCGGTGATTCATGAACGTAAAAGGATCCACGGCTGGAATTTACCTCTGAGGCAGCAGGGCATCAATCACAGTGAAACAGAAACAGATTCCATTGTGCTCCTCCATTTTATAATTACTGAAGATGAATTTAAAAAATAACCAATAAAAAAACCCCAGAGCTTTTGGCTCGCAGAAAAACAAAAACAGATTTGTGATCAGTCTAAATAGTTTGCAGAGAAGTCAGCACATGCGTTTGATAAAGATAATGACTAATTTTTTTAACTCTCTCTTTCTTTGTCCCTCTTGCTGTCCTCTTTCGCCTGAGCCACACTGGTGAGCGTCAAAACGGCAACAAGTGAAAACAGGAGCAGAACCCCGAA
This sequence comes from Lophius americanus, assembly GCA_037951165.1. Classification (NCBI taxonomy): domain Eukaryota; kingdom Metazoa; phylum Chordata; class Actinopteri; order Lophiiformes; family Lophiidae; genus Lophius; species Lophius americanus. Next base: position 12,690,007 of record JBBDHG010000011.1, on the reverse strand, counting down.
TGCAGCCAGATGAAACGAGCAAATTTGAGATGCCATGTGTCAAAACGATGCTGACAAACACATTGGAAACAGAATCGGTCTTCTGAACAGCCTCACATATGACACTTCCAGAAGCGAGAGGCGAGTAAAGACTCTTCAAACACGGCTGCCATTTTCCCTCCTGCGTCCTCCATCTGTGGGAGTCGTGGCTCGACACAGAGCCATCTGTGAGGGGATTCAATCACGCACCAAGCCTTTCCAAAACACACAGAGCGTGCTTTCATACGTTTCCCATCACAGCCAAGCAGAAAATTGAGAAAATTGTGTCAAAGTCCTGCAAGCTTCCCAACCTCTGGTCTTGAACTGTGGCGCAGTGGGAGCGGCAGCGTTTAGGAGTCATGGTCAAACACGCGGCCTGATCACTGCATAGCTCTGGAACGCCGAAGAACCACAGACGCCCCAAGGGGTTTGATGGCATACGAAAGTCTCTGTCCTCCTCTCCTCGCCTCTCCTTTCTTCTTGGAAATAAGCGTGGCTCTTACATAATGGCATCAGATCAGATGACTATTGGGGAACTAGACATTTCAATCTCTCTCTAGAAAATTCCCCTTCTTCCTGCTTTCACACTGTTTTTGATTTTCTCAGGCCATAATGTACGAATGCCCCCCCGTCCTGTGGTTGCCTGCTTTAGATGTGATGGAAGAGGCGAGTGTGCGTATACGTGCATGTGACGCTCGAGGTTAAAACTGAATTGCAGCGTTCAATGATAAAGTGATATGTTGGTTAATATTTCTGCTGCAAACGTTTCAAAAAGTTAAAGTTGGAGAAAATGATGTCACATATCCTGATTGAATGAAATCACCCACTTTCACAGAAAACATCTTGTGTTTTGTATTTCACGTTTGATTGAACGTTTGATTCAGCCTGGAAGTTGGCTAAAGCCTGACTGGAATGTGGCGTTTGTGATAAAACCGCAACACGGAGCTCAATTGAAACCTTAAATAAAATCAGGGAGAATTATTTTACAATTAATATTTCACATTTTTTCAAAGGATTATTTTATTTTGATTCTTCTTTTCCATAAAAAAATGGCATTGGCTTAAAATCATTTTGTTTAAATGAATAAATAAATGATCCTGTGAATGAATTATTCATTGTTGTGTTTATGCTGTTTATTCGTAAGGTAAATTTGACTAAGAAACGTTAAACACAACTAAAGAAAGTCATGTGACATTTTTTAACAACTACACAGAATCATACAAATGTAACTACATTTTAAGTAAACTCAACAAGAACACATTAGGTAAATAAAACCGTATACTTACAGTAACATTTACTAATCCGAGGTCAATTGATTTCCTGCGTCTTCGCTCAACTTTTTCAGATTTTACAGTGTAGGGGCAAAAAACGATGATATGTAAATGAGAAATAATGTTAGGTACTCTGATGAAAGTAGTTGGAGTTAATGTTCTGAAGTACTGTGTCTGCTCTGTGGTGACGCTTGCTTCTGATTGGTGGGGTGTACACTACAGACGCTATAATTAACCCCGATATGTGAATCCCCAACTCAAGACACACACTCCCACAATAAGTCATCTGTTGGGTTCCAAAAAAAGAGGTTGATGACACAGATGTTAAAGTATGCGCTCTGAACGGGAAGTGATGTCACTGCTGCTCGCTAAATCTGTATCTGTTCAAATCAAATTAGATCTGCGGCGCCCTGGCACATTCAATTACCCCAAATGCCACCAAAGACGCCACCACCGTTTGACATCTGTGTGGATAAATGGAGCGCTAACAGAGTCTTTCAAACTGAGAGCAGAGAGACTTCCTGTCTGAACTGGAGCGACGGCGTTCTTCGTCCTCGTCTGGGTTTGAACAACTTTACATGCCATGGATGTGAGCATATCACTTTAAAAGCAGAGTGGAAAAAAAAAAAAAGATTGAGGGAATTGTTCAGTGTGTTTTCTTGTCTGTCGATGGGATAAAGGGGAACATTTTTATGTTGTGATGTCAATAAGTATTATTATCCACTGCAAAAAACAGACACTAGAACTGGAAAAAATAAAATGGAAAGTATATTTTCCATTTAATAATGAAGTATGGAAGGATATATGAGAATAAAACCAAATTCCATCAATCTGAAGGGAGTATTCTTGGAAAATCTGACCCAGTTTTCCCAAAAAATTCCTGCCATCCGAGCAGAGCTCTCGATGGGAGCGACATAAAAATTTTGGCGAGGATCTGTGGAGATAGAAACTAACCACATCCCTATTTTATTTTCCTGGCTCAATGGAATGGAATGCAAGAAATGAAGAAATACATCACAAGATTAGAAATGTATCCAAAGTGTTTTAGAGGTGAATTAAAGAGTTCTCTTACCCACACTGGTTATACACGGTACCACACAGTAGGTGGGTTTACACGGACAGAATTATGCCATTAGATTCGGAAAAGACGTTTAATTGCAAGGAGGTCGTTTAAGTCCTTTTGGTAAACGCTGTATCCAAAAGCTTTGGGTTTGGGTTGTATCTGTTCATGTCCACTGTGTGACCTAAAACTCCGGCTGAGTTCCTTCAGCGCCGCCACGCATTTTAAATATGACGACTTCAACACAGTACCGGTGTACATCGGAGAGTCATTTACTCATCGCAACTTTAGTCGGACGGTTTAGTCGCAACATAGTCGGACGGTTAGATGGGTGTAAGGTCACTTAGGGGTACGCCCTCTTTGTCGTATTCTTCTTCTGGGCGCTTGTTGGCGGTCGGCACCGAAGAATTATCGCCACCTTACGAGCGGGAGTGGGGATCGTCTCCTTACGTCAGAAAGATGTTTCCGATTAGATGAGTCGATGCTTGTAAACATCGGGTCGGAAAAGATCAAAGGTCATCCAAATCGTACAACGCAGTGAAACAGTGCAACAGAGTGAAACAGTACAGTGAAACAGTACAACAGAGTGAAACAGTACAACACAGTGAAACAGTACAACACAGTGAAACAGTACAGTGAAACAGTACAACAGAGTGAAACAGTACAGTGAAACAGTACAACAGAGTGAAACAGTACAACACAGTGAAACAGTACAACACAGTGAAACAGTACAACACAGTGAAACAGTACAACACAGTGAAACAGTACAACACAGTGAGATCTGTTCTACGTCTGTTATTAAATGGACTTTAAGTAAAACTGTCCAAAAGCATGATTGTAAAGAAACACTTTTATGAATGAAATGGAGAGTATTAAGTAGGACCTTTTTGGACGCTACAAGTAACTCTTCATCGGCTTCCAGGATGCAGAAGAATCCTGCCCATTCTCTTTCTGCTTGTTAAAAGTCGTGGTATTCTCTCCACTGTCTTCATGTGTAGAATAACGAGTTTGGATAACATTTCTTTAAGTGATTGAATTAATAAAATTAACAAGACTGATACAAGAAATCAGACCTATGAGTTAAATCTCTTTGTCTTTATCAGTTGATGCATGGATCATCTGTTGTGGCTGTGGCTGACATGACTTCTCAGCAGTGACGTGACTGTGGACTTTAGACGAGGATGGGACTCAGCGCTCCATAAGCATAATTAGCCTGCCATCCAAAGGAAAGTTAATATTTCTCATGTGGAAACGAAGCATATTGGTTTCCTGGACAGGCTGTAATGGATAACCCAATGAGGCCAGGGTGCAACACACACACACAAACACACACACACACACACACACACACACACACACACACACGATGGCACATAAATGAAAGCACAAACTCATACGTTTGCTCCCCAGGAGGTCTAGAGTCAGACAGACAGTGACACACAAATCTATCCCTGTTCCCCCCATGAACGAGCGGCCGGCTGTCCGAGCTGCTGCCTGATCAATAGTCATCAGTGACCTCGTCCACTTGGCCGTCACTTACACCAAAACTGTAAGACACAAACTCAGCAAACACCACGTTTCCACTCCTTCTGAATGTCCTTGTTAGGTGAGGACACACACGTTATTATTTTGAAGACAAATGCATAAATCTCAGAGAAAATAAATACGGCTGCTTTCGACTGTTTGCACATCACAATTATTGCTAAATACGCAGTTTTACAGCAAAACTAACGGGGTGTCAAAATACAGTAATCAATTGTTGGCTTGGGTCACTGATCGATTGTCACATGTGTCAATCAAAATGTAATTATTCATATTTTACACTTACTGCATGCCCAGTCAGGCATGCTTGCACCGCACCAACTACCCGACCAACCAGAAATTCCATATGATGTGCATCAGATTGAGACCCTTGCAAAGATGGACACTTGTTTTACCCATAATTATTACTGAAGACCTGCTGCTGTGGGAAGTGACTTAAACATTCATTTAAAAGTGTTGAGGGCACATGAATATGTTAGATATTCAAAATGCATCTACAATTTAACACAGTTGTATGAATTCATTAATTGAATGAATAATTTCACTCGACATAAAACTGATATGTAACGTAATAAAACGTCTATATTTCATTTAACAAACGTAACTTTGTCGCGAGCACTAAACGCAGTTATGTTTAATTTAACGAATAAAGTTATGTATCATTCACTAAACGCTTTCATGTTAAATTTAATAAATAAATAATGTTTCTTTCACTTAACACAGCTACGTTGAATTAAATACAGAAACAATCATGTTTCATTTACTAAACACCTTTATGTTAAATTCAATAAATAAATAATGTTTCATTCACTTAACAGAGTTACATTCAATTTAACGAAAAATTCATGTTTCATTTACTAAACACCTTTATGTTAAATTCAATAAATAAATAATGTTTCTTTCACTTAACACAGTTACGTTGAATTAAATACAGAAACAATCATGTTTCATTTACTAAACACCTTTATGTTAAATTCAATAAATAAATAATGTTTCTTTCACTTAACACAGTTACGTTCGATTTAATGAAAAGTTCATGTTTCATTTACTAAACACAGTTATGAAATAATGAAATAAAAAAACACAATCCCATTTCATTCACTGAGCAGGATTATTTATCCCTTTTATTAAATGAATGCAATTAAACTCCCTTGTGTTAATTGTCAACGATGCAACTATCTAGTTATTTCAACATAAAAACTCAAACAGCAACTCTGATTCATTTGTTAGAGTGTGTATCAAGTGAGCCTCCACTTTGTTATTAAAAGAAACCATCAGGAATTCTGTTTGGAATCAAACTGCAGCTCTTCACATGTGTAACCGGCAGCAGGGACTCGGGGAACACACATTGGCAGCACAGCGACAACAAACTAATGTTTACTGATAAATAAAACATATTCAATCAAAACATGAATGCTAATGAAAAGAGAACCTGCTGAATGTGTGAGCTCTGGCACACGCACACACAGTGTGTGAGAGAGGTGTTAATTGCTGTGCTAATTAGGTCCTGATTGCATTGCTCTTGTTTTGTACTTGCAGGTGATTAAAATTTCAACAGAGCACATTATTTGGCGCTGTTAACAGGTGCCAAACTCAGCACACAACCCAAACACAGCCACACACACACACAAACACACACACACACACACACACACACACACACACACACACACACGCACACACACACATGAAGCTGGTTCTTTTCTGTTAATTGTTTGATGAATATTACGTTTATAGTCAGTTCTCAGTGGAGCAGGCAGCGGTGGTGCAGGAGGAGGAGCTGCCGTTATCGGTCAGTGGTTAAATCTCTATCTGTTGCTCTGTGATGAAGAGGCAGCTTGTCCAGGATGTCCATCGCCTCTCTCCCAATGTCAGCTGGGCTAGGCTCCACCTCCACCTCAACAGCATTAAATCCAAACATGAAAGCTTGGATTTAATGAAACCATGATTACATCGTTGAATGATATCCTGGGACACTGGGATCCACTGCAGCCCCTCACCACAGCAGGCAGCGAGGGGCAGTTGGCTGGCTGGTTGACAAGTCTGGGGAGGGACTGCTGCTGGGACTACCGATGAAATGACAGCAAGAGGAGAGCGTGTGATGTGTTCTGTTCTGTTCTGAACGGTTGAGCGGCTGTACCCACTGAAGCAGCGGTGTGTGTGTGTGTGTGTTTCAGTGTGTGTGTGTGTGTGTGTGTGAGTGTCTATATTAGGGCCTGGGAAAATCTGCATCTGTGGTTTGAGTGGGGTCGCTGGGAGATCTGAGCTGTCAGAATGACAGGCTAATGGCTATCTATCTATCTATCTATCTATCTATCTATCTATCTATCTATCTATCTATCTATCTATCTATCTATCTATCTATCTATCTATCTGTCTGTCTGTCTGTCTGTCTGTCTGTCTGTCTGTCTGTCTGTCTGTCTGTCTGTCTGTCTGTCTGTCTGCCTGCCTGTCTGTCTGTCTGTCTGTCTGTCTGTCTGTCTGTCTGTCTGTCTGTCTGTCTGTCTGTCTGTCTGTCTGTCTCTCTCTCTCTCTCTCTCTCTCTCTCTCTCTCTCTCTCTGTCTGTAGATAGACAGATCGATACTGATTGTGACGTAGACTCACACATAAGCCGAACATTTAACTTCCAAACGGCACAGCGCTGGAACAAGGACATAATATCCACGAGTAAATGACATCGTTCAATTTTGTTAAACTCTCGTAATGACTTAATGTGAAGCCTGTTATTTTGGGATCAGTGAAGCTGACTGAGAAATTAGTATGTGTAATTTAAACTACCACAACTTTGTTATGCAGAGAAATGTGAAAACATCATTTTTCCGTAAAAGCGCGACATGCAGGAATCTGGACTCGGTCATGTGAATGTGTTAAAAAAGACGCACAGATTGGACTTAACTGGGTTTGTATTTTATTCAAATGCAGTGTGATGCTTTAGACACATAAACTGATTATTATCTTAAGGCTAGAGAGACTCAGTGGTTTTAATGAACAATGTTAGTGATAATAACATAAACTAGCTGAGGATCATCTTTCAACTGTGTTGCAATACAGGAAAATACTGACGGAGTAGAATGTGATGGTCCAAGAAATGCAAAATAAAGCCAATAGAAATGCTCAAATGAATCATATTTCTTTAAAATGGTCATTGGTCGTCTGCATTCACGCACTGTAAAATGTGACTTAGAGTTGGCTTTGAAGAAAAGTCAGAGAAATGAAGAAACGGCATTAAGATTTAACAAATTCAATTTAAAAATTTACTTAATTTAGTAGTTTTGAGGTCAGACGTAAACAAGCTAATATAATGGCTATTTCATGCATATAACGGATTCTTGATATTGGATAATATATATTGTTTATAAAGTGTATCATGCATTTGTAGACATGTGTGAAATCAAACCGTTGTCATACACTGTAAAAAGAAATGTATTTTGGCTTTACGTAAAAAAGTGGGAAACAGATTCCCTCAAAAATACTAAGGAAAGAAGATCATTCAATTTAAGGTGTTTCAACTAATTGCAGTTTTTTTTTCTCGGTTTAACCACTTTGATTTAATGATCCGCTGTTTTAAAAATAAAGCCAGCAATATTTTTCCTTCATTTTACGATGTAGTTTCCTATTTCATCCAACGGAATCATGCTGCCGTATGCTGATGGCTAGCTAACTCTCCCATCATTAGACGACTAACATCGTCGCCGTCAGCCTTTTCAACTGCAATTTCATGCTGTTGCTGCGAAGACGCCCAACAACGCCCAACGTCAAGCAATAGAGTAGCAGGGTCCGATCTACGCGAGAATAGGGACCCTCTTACTACTTATGGAAAAATCTGTAACCCTGAAATCGCTCTCTCTTTCACACGCACACACACACACACACACACACACTCACACTCACACACACACATAACACACACACACACACTCAATCACTGCCTCGGGTCCCAACCAGCTGCTTTGTCTTCCAAAGAGGCCACAGTGCTGCACCAGGACACCTGTCATTCTCCCACGACTGAAAGGGGGAGATGGAAAGAGAGAGAGAGAGAGAGAGAGAGAGAGAGGGGAGGGGAGAAGGACAGACAGACAGAGAGAGAGAGAGTTTTGTGGTTTTCGTACACATACTGTCGGTTTTCATGCCAATAAAGACCCAAATTGAAGTGACCTGATGTTCACATCCGTGCACACACACAGTTAAAACAAACATGTCTCACTTCAGGGATCAGGAGTCCCACACACACACACACACACACACACACACACACACACGCAGGCCACAGAAGTATCATTCATGGCATGTATCGAATGATTTCTTTCACATATAAACATACAGTCTAGTTTTCTCACATTATGTTAAACGAGGCTCAACAGTCACTTATAAATGTTGCTAAAACAAAATTATCTTTTGGAGGAGAAAAAGCAAACCAAGGTACCCAGGGTATAAATCGGTTTGTGTTGCCCAAAAGGAACTCCAGCTATGATGGAAAAGCGTTTTAAAAGAGGTCGTTTTCGAGTTTTTAGCTGTTATTTGTAGAAGCTAGACAGCTGATATACAAGCTAGACTCTGTACTTTACTATAGAAATATATTTATTCATGTGAAGAACTGTATTGTATTCAGATTGGGTTCCATATGCGAGTCAATCTCCCCAAAACTGTAACTCTAAAGGCCAAAACAAATCAAACGGTGAATGCATGATACAGTAAAATACATTAATAACTAGATAAATATAAGGAAAAACGTTTAGAAAACAAATAATAATAAATGATTTCAAATTCCATCAAAATGTCATCGTATAGTTATAATGAATTTAATAGACAACTAAATGACCGCTAGTCATATTTTACAACAAAAACAAAAGTCATATGATGCAAATCAACATCCATATTTTTATTAACTGAACACAAAGGTGTCGAACTTTTGAATCATCGTTTAAATACATTTTGTAATCCGAAAATCTTGTAATATTTCAACAATTCAACGAAACTCCCTTGTTTTAATCGTCAAATACGTAACTATTTATCTCTTTTAACACATTAAAGATAAGCTGCGCAAACAACATCAAAGTTTTTGTGTCTAAGAGTGCAGTATCTAAGAATTATGGGTATATTCCATCTCCAAATGTTAAATCAGAAATAGTATGCTTTGTTTTAACCTAATGTGAATTGTGGGTGGATAAAATAATCTTTTCTAACGCTGCAGGATCTCTCTTCTTCTCCTTGCACATTAGATATTTGTGAATCGCTTGCTTCGCTATAAGAGATGGAAGGAGAAACGTGAATTAGATGCCCTACTTTTGCCCCAGAAACTTTCAGCCGCTGATAAGGATCAATGGCTCTACTGATGATATAAATTCTGGACTGCTAGTTTGTATTGATCCGACTTTAATGCATTGGGCTCTCAGGATAGCAGATGGAGGCAGCAAAGAATTTCTGAAAAAAAGAAAGAAGTGGAGATTAATGTTGTAGGCTACAACAGGTTGTAGTTTTGATAAATAACTTTTCAAGCATAATGAAATATTCATGGCTACAGCAAACACAATCAGATGTGTGTGACTGAAAGATGGGATATCATGGGATAAGTTAAGATTTTTCCTAGATTTCATGGTTGGAATTTGATAAAGAAAACACACAAACAAAACCTGCAGGTGGGCCAGAAGCTACAAGTAGCAGATACCTGCCATCAGGGCATTTTCTTCGTTTGTCGATTTTATGAAAAATCAAACAGTTTTCCTGTAGTCCGTACAAACATGTCAAATATTTCTGCAGGTATTTATTTTTTGTCTGAGTGGTGTAAAATGTTGAAAAACCAATTGCCTCAAAATTACTAAGTTGTGAAAACCAAAAGAAACTGAATTTATTTTTAACAATGCACTTAGTTACTTTGAGACAGTCCGTTTTCCCAACGATTAAACACTACACTACACTCGGAGGAGCGTTATTGCCCAAAGCACGCGTTTTCAGGCATTGGTCCGATCTCGTCCAAATTTGCTGATTATCTTGCTGATTATTTTATCCGTATTTGGAACTAGTAGTTCATCTTTTACTCTCTATGGAGAACATTTTCTGATTCAGTGACAGGGAAACTAAAATGATGAGGTGAAAAAAAAATCACACCCAACATGACAAATTAGAAATCTGATTAACAGGATTTATTGGAAAATCAGAAAACATGAGTGTATTATTAACCTGGAGACAGCATTGGGGAAATCTGATTGGATGAAATTAAGCTCTAATTTATATGAGCTAACTGGAAGCAGCCCGGGAGAGAAGCAATGAAATAACCTATTCAAATGTTAATTAAATTATGAAAATACAATTTTCTAATTCTGAAAATGTCTTTGCTAGCACAGTAGGCCTCATCTGCCCTGATAGCACACCACTGATTCTTACTGTTTACCAGATCCAAAAAACCTAAAGGACTTGTTGGGTTAGGGATCACGGCAGAATCGCATACGGAGAAAATAAGATTACTGGTTTCCCATGGGGCTTTGTACATGGAGATATCATGATTATAACATCAGTGGATCAGTGCATCCTGACTTTTTCCACTGCCTTTCTCCATGAACCCGCTCCCCCCTGGTGTGTCATTCTCCTTTCTCAAGCCTCACTATGGGACACTTGTGTAAACTGGAAAGGGTGTGGGGTCTTTATGTAGGACACGATCAAAATGTGTAGGGAGGGATGTTATAGATAGAGGGAAAATACCGGACTCTTGATCACCCAGCCCCTCTACAAATTACCCATAAAACACCCCACCCATGTATCAGTGTTACTAGAATTGTAATTCCCCCACCAGCTAAAATGGTCTTCTCTTGCATTGTCTAATTATGACTACTTGGCAGAACCCGGGGCTTTATCTGCAATCTGATCAGCTAATTGGCAGCAGTTGCCCAACAAGTCACTCCAGAGATGCAAGTAGAAACTAAAGAGCAGTTGCTGCACCTGGATATACTCAAAAGTTGAGGATGTCAACATCTTTGCACGAACACACACCTGAGAACACACCTGAACATTCACACTGAGGTAATCATTGCTGTCACAACCCTGCGCCTTCGCCCCTTTCATCTTCCGTTCGACTTCTATAACTCATCCACTCATTACCCAGTATATGATATTCAGTCTCTTGTCGTCGACATAACAGGTTGAGTTTCCCCTAATTGGTCCTGAATAATACCTGGGCCATTTACGAGCACTTTTCCCCCGTGTCACTGCCGCTGCAGCACAGATTCCGGTTTCATCCCACCAGTGGTTTCAGAAGGTATCATTTCTCTTGACTGGAAAAGCCCCCTGTTGAGTTGTCAGGCTCATTGCTCAAGGTGCGCCCTGGGTTTCAGGAGGGCCCGCGCTGACACTTTCATAAATATGACACCTTGTTTTGTCCTTCTGGCGTCTTTTTGGTTTGCGATGGCCTTTGAATTGGAAGCAGGTAAGCTAATAGGGCTGCGTCTGATGCATGGGAACCGTGGGCTTTGGGAGAAGGCAGAGTGGCCCGAGGCGACACCTGACAGGCAGATAATGACTGTATAGCTGTCAAGTCAAGGATACCTGTCTGCCGGTAAATACAGATTTGCCTTTTTGACATCATTTTTCCACCTTCTGGAAGATCAACTGAATGCAGCTTTCAGACTATTTCAGAGCAGATATTTGACACAGTAACACACACAACAAACATGCTTAAATACACATGTGCAGGACAGACATACTGTATATGCTGACAAAAACACTCACAAACTCAGGCCCACAACCAGGACCAGGAACAAAGGCACTCTAAATGTATGCGCTCATAATTGTGATTTTCTGCATCGTTCACCGTTCCCACGTAATGCTCCATTTTTGGGAATGCATGGAGTGAGTTAATATGATTCTATTGTAGTCAGGCATGAAAGATAGAGGGATTGTGTGTGCGTGTGTGTGTTTCTGCGTATATATATCGACGTGTGTGTGTCCAGGCATGAGTGTGTGTGACTGGCAGGCCGGCTGAGGCCTGTGTTTTGCGCGTCGCCCCGGGGAATGCAGGTGAAAGCAATCTTGGTCCGTGAAAGCCGACGAGATGTGCCTTTCTGCACCCAGAGAGCTGGCGAGCTGATTTCTTTTTGATAGGCTCAAGCCCTGACACCAACCCCCCACCCCACCCACACCCCCACATCAACCCCCCACATCTCCATCAAGCAAGGCCGTGACACTGTTCATTCACATCGCAACTATCTCTTCTAAGTGGCAGTAAGCTAACATTAATCACCCGCTACAAAACGCTCTAATACATTGTTACCCAACATGGCAGGAAAAGCACAGATTAATCATTAAACATTGGCGTACATCATGGTAACATTTATTAAAGGCTAAAAGGAGAACAGATTTATTCTCAGGGTAATGTTAGCTAGTACATTTATGAATGGTAATGTTAAAATATATATATTGGTGGCTGATTTGTTATTAAATTTGTTGTTTAACCTTGAAGTAGCAGTAAAAGCAGATCAGCGTGAATCCAATCATAAAGAAAGACTTTTTTTCAGTTCACCCGCTGAAAAAAACTCGGCGGGCCACGGACCGCTGCTGGTTCTGGAGCGGTCGAAGGAGCGACAGCCCACTCTCATCCTACATACTGGGAGAAGCGAGGTTCCCTCTGAGGCTGCTGGGAAGAAAAGTGAGGATCTGTTCCTATGAAGATAAAAGGGGCTTTTTCCAAACTAATATAAAAAATATACATATTTTTACTTTAAGCTGATATAACATGAGAAAAAAAAAAACCCCAAAGAGATATTCCATGTATTCAAAGGGATACCCCTGAATTTTAACAATCTGTAACTTTAGGTGATTATTGTAGCTAACAGTTTGTGTGCTTGGTCTGGAGGCCCTGTTTATTAAATTACGTCAATGCAGTACTCTCTGTACCCTTTATGGTGATCTGTAGCGTCTCAGCCCAGAAATATACAGTTAGAGTCACAAACAGACAGACAGAAAGGCACACACACTTACACACAAACACACACTACATCCCTAGGGGTGAAGAACACGGAAATTTATGACAGTTTATTTTACAGTGTTATGGCCAGTGAGATGTGCTAACCAGATTAGGATCTGTCTTCATGCTGCCAGTGTTTACACCGTTGCTAAAGAACCACTCTGCCATCCAAAAGTGAACAATAACAGTTGCCCAGCCACCAATAGCATGATAGCAGTTCAACCACTCAAAAGTGATAACTTTGTGCAGGTTTTGTAAATTCTGGAAGGATTGGAGGATTTTAAATCTGTAACCCTACATTTTTTTAAATAAAGCTGAAGAATTAGCATATTTGTTCGGGGATATGCGGGGAAGACGATCAATCTCGACGCAGTAAAAGTCGTAATGAGGTTAAAGGGGCGACCGTCTCGTCACTGAGGGGAGCGCTATCAGTGGACTGCAGCCAGCGCCAGGGTTTGTCTCTGGGGCTGGCAGGAAGGAGAGCAGAAGTCCTGGAGGTCGGAGGGGCAGCAAAGCAGAGGTTGGGGTTTGGGGAACTTCCCCTCAATCTCCTTCTCATCCTCCTCATTCCCCAGGTCTGTCTCTCCTCCTCGTCCTTGTCAGGATCTCCCCAGGCGCGACATCACCTCCTGACCCGCACCCCCCGAACTGGACGGGAGTCTAATCTCTTGAACCCGCACCCCCAGCACGTTACTCTCGGCCACTCTGTTGTATCCATCCTCCGAAGAACAGACCCCTGGAACCGACATCTGTCACAGCACCACACAGACATGGAGAAGGTTTTGCTTATTTTTGAATAAAACTCAGAACTTCATGTCTGAATGCAGTTCAAACTGGGCTCCACAAAAATACAATAAAAATGCTCAAAATGGCATGGTATTACTTGCCATGCATTGAATGTCATTGGATGCATCTTCTAGTTTATTACACTTTTATAATACGTTTATAATACGTTTATAATTGCGTGTCATCAGTGTTTGATATTTCTGTTCTCTCGTTACCTAAACTGTCTTCAATAATCATTCATATTCATGTACTACAGTCACTCAAATGTTCATTTCTGACTTCTAGGCTGATTTTTATAGACAATGAAACTTTTTCACTTCATACTGTTCTTTGGAAAACCCCAAATTGTCCGATTTAAAACTGTTAATCGACTGGTTGCAAAAAATAAAAACAAAAGATCCAGTTTAATTTAGCATGCAATTCTTGCACAACCTTATTTTCTTATATTTTGAAATAGTAGTTATGGACCTACATATCTGCACGTTGTCATTTGCGTTGTCATTTCCACAAATGACAACGTGAAAAGTTGTCATTTGTGGAAATGATGGTGACCACTGTTATAAAGAGACACAACCTCACACTCTGTCAGTCACTCAGTCAGTCAGTCAGTCAGTCAGTCAGTCAGTCAGTTATCTTACTAGCCAGCGAGTCACAACCTCAATAAGTGGCTCGCTAGCAGAAAGGGAAATATGCGATAGCGCCTGCAGTTGGAGACAGTTGGGGACTTACCTTTCATACTGTAGAGATAAAGTAGCAGGCCTAAGCCTCGCCTGGTGAAATGACATCCCCCCCACCTTCCTGTTCCTGTACAATCGCTATAATATTGTGTTTCTATGCCGGGCCTGTAACCTTTGATTAAATTAGTCCAGTATTGCCTCGGTCCTTTTCTAAACTGTAGGCACCGGAGAGCTACTTAACCGACCCTGTCCCTCGAAGGGAAGAAACCGCTTGAGCTTACAAGTGTGTGGCCAAGGAAATATCAAACCTCCCTCTTTCTACTCCCCCTCTCTCTTTTTTGTTCTCCTTCTTGCCTTAACTTCCCTGCAGTGTCTTTCCTCAGTGTGTGTATATGTTTGTGCCTGTAAGTCAATCGGTCATGTTATGTCACTTTCCAGGTAAGGCACACGTTATAATGTGTCAAAGAAAGGACGACAAAATGACATTTGTTGTTATTTTTCTAATTCAAAGTGTAGCGTGATTGGCAGCATAGATGAACGGATCGGAATTGGATTTTGTTCCAGGAAATGGGGAATAGGGGGTGGAGAGAGGGCACAAGAGTCATGCCACTGGTCAAATGTCAGTCAGGAGTTATAGAAATAGCACTAAGTGTGTAAATGTGGTATTTGCGGTAGCAAACTTTTACTCTTGGTCTCAACATCTTCCTTCCTGATCTGTATGACTGAATAAATAACAACATGTTGTTTCCCCGGCCATGTCACTGCTCACATCATAAAGCTCAAAGCTGACAGTTTGGGGACATTTAAATTTTGTTTTTTTGAAGGCAAGGTGTTTTTCTCTGTCTCTCTAGCCTAACGTTTTTGCTGCAAAGCAAATCAACAAAATGAAACATGTGTAACACCATCATAACTATCCAACGACCTCCAGGAGAAAGATAGTGGTGTTTGAAGGGAGTGGTAGTTTCCTTTATGATGGGCTGGTTTTTATTATTGGATATCTTTATTAGGAAAATAAATATGCGTAACTATGCCTGGCTCAAAATCAATCCAGTTCTTCCTCACACTATGTTCTACGGAAGTATAACATTGGAAAAATGAGCCATGAAATAGTTTTTGATTTACCGCATTGACACAAAGGGCCTTAGATCCCAAATAGCGAGTGCTAAATTGCATTTGCAGTTTTACAAATTGTACGTTTGGTTTGCGGGTGAGTAATTATAATAATCGGGTGAATGACGACGGGTTCAAACATGATGGCAGCGATAATATTTAATTGAGGGTTTTGCATGTGCCAGTTGTTTCTGCCTTGGAGAGTTTTGACAGAGAGCAGAGTGACCACAAGCCCAAAATGAAACGTAATGCCATGGAACTGGATGTGCCAGTGGAAGCGGAAAATTAGCATATTGTAGAGCTACAGCAAAGAAAGGGGCGCGAGGAAGCAGATGTTGGGGGTCCAGTTGGTGCGAGTCTTGAATGAGGTTCTGCGGTGGATGCAGCACCAGACCTGCAATTTCCAAAACTTCTCAGAACTCCCTTCTCCAACACATTCAAGACTGCCCTGACCCCTCCATGTTCAAACCACGTCTCAAACCGCACCTCTTCAGATCTGCTTTTAAGTTATTTTATTTGTTGTTATTTGAGCGGTTCATATTCTAATATTTTTAATAATTATTCTTATTATTAATGCAGACATTTTAGTTTAAATAACGCACAGACCAGTAAGAAATATATTGAACACAACTTGTTCAAATACAAGCACAATGTTTCTAAATCAATGGATTACATGAAGGAAGTGGTGGCAGTGAGACCCGTAAACTACTTTTTAGAGTTTATCCTACAAGAGGCTTTTCAGATATCTCCTCCTGATCGACTTTGGTCTGTGTTTTCTTTTCTGTCCGGCAATGAAAGCTTCCTCACGTCTGTCATTAAGTTACCTTCCCACAGTGATCGTGCGGATTATTCCTATCCGGAGGGCAATTGATTCAAGAAGGAACCTCTTGTCAGGAAACATCTAAACGACAGTGCTGTGTGTGTGAAAAGGGTGTGTGTGTGTGTGTGTGTTTGTGTGTGTGAGAGTGTAAAATGTATTTGTGCATCTCTGATTATGTGACGGTTTGTAAGTGCTTGTGTAATTAAAGACGGTGCGTAAACCTTAGTCTCAAGCAGGGTGCGCAAATAAAGGACGTGTCAGTCTGTGGTGGGGGATGGCCAACAGAAAAACACATGGCTCAGGTGTGCTGGCGTGATTAGTCACTCTTTAAAAGCATATCAATCTGATGTCTTTGCCAGAAAATACAATCCAAGCAAAATTAATGGTTTCACGTTTGCCAGTAAGTATCCAATGGATGGAGATCCACTGTGGGGAATCCATAATCAGAGAATAGAATATAACTTTAATAACTTTTTTTGCGACAAAAAAAAGCACAAAGAAAAGCAAAAACAAAAAAATAAATAAATAAATAAATAAACTAAAAATGATTCATTTTAATAATATAATATAATAATATAATTAATAATTATTCAAATAACGCTAAATAAAAACAGAAAACGATAGAATGCTGATGAGGAATGAAAAAAAGATGGCCGTCAAAGGGAGGAATCCGCTTTTTCTTTTTTGTCAACTACTGAACATATTTTACAATAAAAGGATGGAATGTATCCCCCAAACACAAAACATGTAAAAAAACCACAACAACTGGACTGTCACTCATGGCATTATTCCTGCTTCTCCTGTTACGCAGGTGCTTCTACATATTTTGTGTACGGGAACTTAGTAGAGTCAGATTGAGCACCACCTGCCTACAGATCCTTAATGGGAGTTTTACGCACCTGGGTCCATGCAAACACACGCACACACACACACACACACACACACACACACACACACACACACACACACACACACGCACACACACACACACACACGCACACACACACAGCTCCCACTTCATATTTCATGTCAGTGGGCATTTGATTGCAGACATTGGATACCACAACATGACAAGGTGGCACAGGCTTTTTACACAAGGTGACATCGGGGCGCATTCTGTAAGCAGATCTGCTATGTGTGTTGTGTTGTGTTGTGTGTGTGTGTGTGTGTGTGTGTGTGTGTGTGTGTGTGTGTGAATGTGTATGTCTGTGTCTGGATGCCCACACTTTTCACACATGTCAACACACAAAAGCCACATGGGAGGCCATTGAGAGCTGCAGCAGCTGTGGAATATGTTATTCAAATGGTGTGTGACTGTGTGTGTATCGTGAGTGTGTGTGTGCGTGTGCGTATGTTATCATCTCTGCTTGAAGGAATAAATGACACTGATGTGTCTCTGCAGGGAGCTTATAGAGAATCACTTACCTCTCTGCTCTTGCTGTAGCGTAGCAATGAGTGACTCAGTTCTTTTCTTGACATAGTATTAGGAAAGGACCGAGAACATGAAATTGGATCACATGGCTGTTTGAAATAATCATGGCTGCGCCTCAGACATTAAATAGACAGGAGTGATGTGAAAGTGGGGCTGGTGACAACGTCTTATTCTAAGTTTGGCCCAGCTTGTGCTTCCTGTTCCTCTACTGTCAGGATGGATCGCTTAGATGCAGCAGGTTCATTTATGCGTTGTGATTATACATGATGAAATCAAAGCATTGAACTAAATGACTTTCTACGTAAACTAATTACCTCACATTCATTAATCAGTATTTAGGGCTAATGCATTTTGCTCTATCGCTCCATCTTTAGCCGTTTATCAAGCAAAAGATGCTAATAAACATTAGCAAAAACTTGTTTCAGGCCTTCTGCCTTTTTACCGTAAGTAGGCCCACTGTGGGTGTTTCAGGCTAGATTTTGCACCAGCCTGCTGAAATGGGATGTGTATGTGTGTGTGTGTGTGTGTGTTTTCATGTGTATGTGCATGGTTGGCTCCTTAGCCTGTGTCTAGCCTTTGCGGCACGGGCCAGGGCTCTGCGGCTGCCTCGGGGCCACCATTGTCCCCGGTCTCCACAGCCCAGTGGCCACAGATGTTCCCCGTTTGATACCGGGCTCCGCACACATACACCCCACTCCCCTATATGTGTGGGTGGCCAAGCAGGGGCGCCCTGTTGCGTGTCACACGCGCACGCCATTGGCCGCCTGGTGCTTGCACGTGACACCGAAAGAGGGAAGGCGTCGCTACTACAGTTTTAATCCTGCCACCATGCATAATGGAACAGAAGTAGCCCCAAGTGGAGAACGAAGCTTTGCATGAGGAGGTGTTCATAAAGGGATCATGGGAAAACAGGGTGTGAGAGGATAGAAGGAGAGTAGGAGCACTTGACATGATGCTCTAAGCACCTTGAGGAAAAGATCGACTTTGGAAGACAAGTGACATCTCACCTCGGTTGTGTTTCCATTTTTGTGTTTGTGTTGCTGTGTGTGGGTATGGGTGTGTGTGTGTGTGTGTGTGTGTTTGTATGTGTGTGTGCGCTTGAGGAGGTGGCACTGATTCGGAAGTTCAGTGCGACAAACAGGGTGTTCAAATGAATGGGAGATGCAGGGAAAGACCGTCAAGAGAGCTTGGCATCACAGCTGAAGAATAAAACAAGACTGGTAGGGAAACATTGATACGGTTGGTTTCTAAACACAAACGTGAGATTGAAGAAGGGTTTTTCTCTTCTTCTGTTCCAGTGAGCTTCTTCTCTTCAAGGCGAACGCTGAGTTGAAAACTTACATTTTTAATTATCACAGGAAGATCAGAGTATATACAGTATTCTCAAGCATGTTGTTTGCCAGCGGTAACTTGTACTGTTCTTCAGTAATTCCATTCTGTGCTACTTTATATTTTACATCTAGGAGGGAAACCTTCTACTTTCCACTCCATTACACGTGTCTTACAGTGGGAGTTACTACTTCTATTTTTCAGATCACAATTTTCATACAGTTCATGTAAATGTATCATGTTTCTTTATTGGTTGAGAAAATGATCCTACTTCTAAAGCTAAACAAACTATTTAAAAAGCCTATTGGGTTCCTTGGAAAAAGTCCAAAAAGCCGAGAACATGCTGATGGTAAGAATGATAAGTGACAACAATCTGTAAACAGGTTATGATCTTATAGATGAATCCACTCAACAGCATAAAGTAGTTAGATTACCTCATTGTTTAACATATATAGCAGTAGCATTGGCTTACACATTAATGGAGTAATCCAAACATGGTCTTTGTAATACTTAAATAGAGTAGAGTGGGGCATTACATTACACGATACATTACTTTAATTATGATACATTAACAACATTTTGCTGATAAAACCGTAAGAATCTTACTGAAGTGAAGTTTTGAATGAATGGCTTTTACTTGTAGTGGAGTATTTTCACAGTGTGGTATAAATTCTTCTACACAAGAAGAGGATCTGAATACTTTACAGAGTGTCAGCAGTAGCTCATAGCCTTCATAACACCTGTGAGACCTCTCAATCTTTCATTGTGAATGGTAACTACTACTAAGTACCTTTAATCAAGTCCTTTACTACGTTATTCACTATTTCCATTGTATGCTTCATTTTACTTCTACTGTTCTACATCTCAGAGGGAAATATTCTACTCTGCTACTTTTGTCTGACGGCTGTAGTTATCAGTTACATTTTTTCACATCTCACTAATAATCTGCATAAGTAGTCGGATTACCTCAAACATTTTAACATCTACAGCAGTGACATACTGTTTACATGCAGCAGTAAAAGTAATCCAAAATCATAATGAAAAATAGTTGGAAGGGACTTGAGTACTTTTACTTTCATAATAATAATAATAATAATAATAATAATAATAATAATAATAATAATAATAATAATAATAATACATTTAATTTCTAACGCACTATACTTTAAGTACATTTTTAATACTTGATTGCTTTTACTGAAATAAAGTTTTGAATGCAGGGGTTTGACTTGTAGTGGCGTTTTCTTAATGTAGGGTAAGGACATTTGATCTGAATATATTATCCACAGCTGCTGACTTTCATTGTTACCAAAGTAGCTTTGTTTTGTTTGAGTTTCAGCTTTCCAGCAAAAGAAAATTCAGATAAGACACATGTTCTTAATTTGACATTTCCTCCTGAGGCGAGTGGTTGAGGTTTACCTTATCTCCGTAGCAATCTTTTATCTGCCTTCTCTCACAAACTGAACTGTTTGTTTTAGAGTTTCTGTTTTCCAGTCAAGCAACTGAATTCTTTGTTTGCTGATTTAGCATTGCAGGATTAGACGAAAAGCTGCACGAGTGAAAGAACAGACTTTGAACAGGTTCTGGAGAAGATTACAAAGCAAACATCATTTTAGCGACCCTGGTGCAGGAAAACCTTCACTGGTCATTTCTTTGTCTGAAGGTGACATGAAACACGCTACACCAGTCTGCTTATGCACGCCGTCCATTAACCTGTCACTGCCAAAGTAAAACGCATACCAGAAAGAGCTGACAAATTGAGAAGACAGAGCTCATTTATGAATGTCACTACGCATACAAAAGGTTCAAAAGTGTCTCAGAAATGTACCTTGGTGAGTGATCAAAGGAAGCATCAGTGGACTGATTGGACTCTTTAAGGTTTGCACATTAGCGGCTCTTCGTTGGAGCATTGCTGAGATAGTGCTGGGGATCTCGTAGTTGATAATGCGACTGGCAACATGCGATTAACCGTCTTTTACGATGCACTGTCCCTGTGTGAGAGGGAAGGTGAGTGGATGAGACCCAACAGTGACCCATTGAGAAGGGGTCTATGAGGAGAATGACAACGCAAAAGAGACAAACAGGAAGACAGAAAGAACACCTTGTATGGAGAAGAGATAGACAGCGTTTTTCTGCTGCTCCAAGACACGGCTCAGTCTTAATCAAAATCCCACACAGGAAGAACACTTGAGTAGCTTAATCAAAGATCAGCCTGCACAGTATTAATAATGGAGCAGAGTGCTGAAATGGAGTTTTACTTATTCAAGACTGCACTTATTCGTCTCATATACCTTTAGAGTGGCCTATATTGGGATCTGGGTGTGGCAGGAGGAAGCCGACCTCTAGCCCTCACTGATCAGACAGTTTATCATTCTGACAAAGACAAACCAAAGCAAAAACATCATCCAGGGCAGCACCTTATTTTGGAGTCCTAATTGCTTTTTCGGACCGGTCTTCTTCAGTACTGCAGATGTAGGCCGGTCACAAGCTGATATTTCAAAGTTATTAATTTGACTTACAGATCTGTTCGAAATTTCCGTCTGTATTTGTAAGATTTGCAATGTTTTCAAGACGCCATATCACATTATGTTAAAATGATGACGAAGAAATTCATTAGGACATCTCACAATGTGTGTCAGTTGTTTGCATGCACACTTGGAGACACCTGGGTTTGCTCTTGATGTCCCGAGGCATCTACTCCCAGACTTGGATCAGGATGTCAGTTGACAGCTTAATCCTTTGTGGTGCTATGCTATGGCATCTGATGCACCCATAAATAACGTCCCAGTGGTTCTCAGGTGGATTCAGTTCTGTGGAATGTGAGGACCAGCCATTGGCTTAATTGCCTACACTCTCTGATCACATGAGTGCCCGGAGGAACCCTGGGTTCCTCCGGGCACTGTGCTGCGCCAGGAGGAACCCAGGGAGCACTGCACCAAAGTAAGGTCGGACAATTTCATCTGAGGATTTCATCCTGGTCGCTAACGCAGGTCAGGGTACCGCTGGGTAGCCAGTGGAGGTGTGTGTGACCCCCCAAGGATAATCCTCCCCAAACCACCACAGTCCTCCACCACCACCAAACTGGTCCTGCTAGATGATGCTGCAGGTTCAACACCGCATCTTGAGACTCTTTCATGTATGTCACATAAGCCCAGTCGGAACCTGCTCTCATCTATGAGGAGAATTGGACTCCAATGGTCAATCTGCCAATTCTGGTATTCCCTGGTGATTGCAAATCCAGCTGCATTGTGCTGGGCTGTGAGCACAGGTCAAACTAGAGGGCCGGGGGGTCCTCATGCCTCCCTCTTGGAGTCTGTTTCGCACAGTTTGGTCATAAACATCATAAAAAAGCACCATGGAGGTCATTTTGTAGGGCACTGGCAGTGCTCCTGTTCCTCCTCACACTGAGGAGCAGATACCTGTCCTGCTGTTCGGTTGTTGCCCTTCCACAGCGCTGTCGTGCGCTCCTCATGAGACTGCTCTTGGAAACACAGCAGACCTTCTAGTCATGGCACATATAGATGCTCCACCCTAGAGGAGATGTATTACCAATGCAACCTCAGTGGGCTCCAGGTACCACATCATGCTCCTCCTCCCCAGTCAGATCCAGCAGGACCATTATATCTTTACAATGTCAACCAAACTACCAGGTCAGGCTATGTTGTCCTTCAGACAGAACACTGCGCCCATCATTTGCTGGACATAACACGAGGAAAAACTTCAGAAACAAGTAGGACAGAGGTAGTATTTTTATTTCACCAACACTATTTCATTCAATCATCAAAAGTTTCATAACTTTACAGTTCCTCAACTGTCTGTGAGGCTCTGCTCAACAAATGTCACTGATGAATCTTGTGCTGTTACTCTCCATCACCAATCTGTGTTAAAAGTACATAGTGGGTGGCAACACGACCAAACGGTGAGCCATGCATGATTATTATAGCTCAGTGTAAAAAAAAGAATGCTGGATTAATGGAGCATCTGTGTTTCACCTGTATTGCAGGATCATTGTGTAAAAGGGGCTAATTTTGGGAGACACCTTGCTAACAATTAGATGTAATTGCGATTGACAACCTTTGTCTGTGACCTCTTTCTTATTGTTGCTGGCTTAAAAGCAGCTGTTTTCAAACAGTTTCTGAAATGCATAACTCAAACTATCAGATTGTCTGTATTTTTAACCCCCCACCTTCATTCCATTCCTAACTCCCTGCACTCACAGTTTTTACTGCTGTGGGAGAGAAGAGAGGACACTTCAAAACATCACACCTGTCTTCCCCAAGGGCAACATGGCTTGGGAAAATATCTGAGAAAGGATTGTCTTTCTTCCGACCAAGCCTACTACTCTATAGGTGTTTTTGGAATGCACTCCGGAGCCTGACCCCAGCATCTCGCAAAATACAGTATTTTAACAATCTCCTGACTAATTTCCCTGCCAATAGTCTGACAGAAAGTACTGGATGTTCAAAATAACCGAGTTGCTCTGCTATTTTTAAGAAGGTGACCCACATCTTGTCTGGGTCAAATAGAAACACTTTGTATATATAGCTCAGCGTTTCTGTTCCAATCGAAAAATAGCTTTTTCTCACGTGTTTTTGAGATTATCTTCCAGACGTAGCTTTGAGACATGCCAAAGTCTTGTTTTAAATCACAATTCTGTATTTTCCTTGAAGGTTATTTCCAATAACTTGAAAGCTCTCGAGGCCTTTTATTCCTCTGAGACAAAAGGCAAAACAGAGGAATTTATAGGCAATGATACGCCGCCTATAAAGCTACGTCTGGTCATGTCACTTCAGGACTTAGATCTAGCGAGCTTAAGACAAAACATGCAGGCGTTATATAGGATTATTGAAAAAAACCTGAGGAGACAATACGCTGTGCAGATACAGTGGGGGAGAGATTGGTGCAGTGACAGCAACAATGGACATGTGTGGCGTGCAGATAGACAGGCATCAGCTAATTAGCTCAGCGAGAACACCTATTGTCTAGCGTTTGGGACAAGTGTACTTCATTGGCACCTCACTTGTGGATCGGTATGCTTGTGGCTGGGCTATTGTTGCACTAAATGCTATTAAATTTTAAGCTGAGAGACGCATAAAAGTGAAGCTGGTGTAAATTACAATTCTCCTGCACATAATCCACTTGCTGATGGAAGACATTACAGCGGCCTTGTGTCTTGACAACAGATTATGGCGGCGGCTTTAGCCTACCACGCTTGCGAGCATGAGAAGCCACAGGATTTTTGTTTTCATCCACCCCATCCCTTCTTCATCTTTGTTTCTCCCTCCCATCGCTCCCTCCTTTTCTGTCCTCCCGTTCTCCCATTGATCTCACAGTGGTATTCACTATCTGCCAATGCTTCATGCCTGCAGGGGGGCCACCAAATCCATTATCAGGTAGGACAACAGTTTCCACACTGTTTCACTCACACTGTATACTCTACAGAAGGATGAGAAGAGGGAGGAAAGACAGCAAGGGGAG
The DNA here is from genome assembly GCA_037951165.1 of Lophius americanus. NCBI lineage: Eukaryota > Metazoa > Chordata > Actinopteri > Lophiiformes > Lophiidae > Lophius > Lophius americanus. The sequence continues at coordinate 12,665,530 of JBBDHG010000011.1, read as the reverse complement.
ATGAGGGGGATCTGAGGTCTGCAATAGCTTAACCAGATTATGAGCCAATGGAAATATGTTTATCACTACAAACAATTGTTTTAAAAGGATGTGTGCTTTTTACCAAACATATGTCTTCTATTGTCATCCTGGATATCTTTAAAGCTCATAAATACCTGACAGGGATTTACCAACGTTCTCTATCCACATTTCCATACTATCCTTCCCATCACTAGTGTGGTATAGAGTCATATATTATCAAGGCAAGTCTGCGCGAAAGTTGGTATGAGGTCAAATTACTAAAAGGGTGTGTGATTTATTTTGACACCCAGGCAACTCAAAGCATTACCGACCTGATGACAGAGATCAGATAACGCTGAAGCACAAACATAAGGTATGCTGAGTGAGCCTCTTCAACTGGAATCACTCTAAATCCAAGTACTTAAATTATTCATTTAAATGAGTACATATTTTAAGAATTTGTATTAACTTGAAAATGTTGAGTGCAGGTAGCCTTTTGTTTACTTTAGTTTTTATCAAACTCATAATTTTTAGAGTACTTTAGACTTGTTTGCAAATTACAGTAACCGGTACTCAAAATTTTACATTGAAACATAATTAAAACTATACAGTTTGGAGAAGTTGAAAAGATTATACACAGATTAATTAATTTAGATAAGTCCTGGAAAAAGTTTTTCAAAAATGTTGTGACAGAATAGACAGGTGATGAATCACCTCTTCACTCTTCACTAGTGCAGCGATGAGTCGTCCTCATTGACACCGGCCACATGCACCCAAACACAACCTTCAACTACAAGCACTCATTTGATCTCACACGGACTCGGCTATATAGCAGACTACCCTTGTGACCAGTGCAGTAAGAGTAGCAGTGATGGCCAATGTGCCAGTCTGAGTGGGTCTAATTTCTGCCTGACGCCGTCTACGCCCCGGGTCCACTGTCCTTGGCTGCTCGCCACTCTCTCAGTGCTCACTACACTCCGTTAAAAGCCCTCCTCGGAGAAGGACAGGGGCACAGAGAGAACGAGAACACTCTTTTTTTGCAACCCAGATACGAAACAGGTATATTCTCTGAGGTAAAAGGTAATCTTGCCTCAGGAGGTGATTGCAGAAAATAATGTGGCGGGTTGAATTTTTTATCAGATCATAGTTGGGTTTAAATAATAAGACACTTTTAAACAGTTTTGTTCAAATTACAATTTTCCAACTGCTGCCCACCCCGACAGTGAAAGCACAGAAGTAAGATACTGTAAAAAGGAAAACTTTGAATAGTTTTTTCTGAATTTGTCTTTTAAATAAACATAAGAGAAAATATTTAACCGAACTATTAACTATATAAAATTAGTGGTTTGGGTTATCTTGATTAGGTTTCCAGTGTAAAATTGGCCCCAATGAATTATTTACTTTTGGTTAAAGTCCACAATTGTAGTCCGACCCCAGTCGATCCTTGATAAGTTAAACCCAAGTTCTTTGCTTTGTACACAGAATTGGATCTACAGAACTTTTCATCAGGGCTTCTTCTCTTCCATATCCATCCTTTCCATAGCGAGCCATCTCTTAAAGAAAAATATGGCAACCCAGACCAACAGACAAGTTGTTATTTCTGTGATTGTTTGCAATGAACTTAATGTTTTGGACCATCCTCAACTCAACTTTATCTCAACTCAACTTTATTTATAAGCCCATTTAAAGACAATAGATTAGTCCAAAGTACTGATCAGTCAATAAATTGCATCGTTACATGATTAAAACACAAGGTTTGCATCAAAGGAAAGCAATAAGACCACAAAAAATAAATGTCCAACACTCATCCTGGATTAAAAGCCAAGGAATAAAAATGAGTCTTAAGGCGAGATTTAAAAACAGACACCATTGGGGCCACCCTGACATGAGGGGGGGGCTCATTCCACTGTTTAGGGGCTGCAACAGAGAAAGCTCCCAGGGAAAATTAAAAAGTTAAAAAGTTAAGGGCCAACCAGGCTTTGATGTCATTCAGACACTCCAGCAGTGAATTCTAAGAACTGACAAAATTGCTTTTCAGTGGCAGGTAAATCCGTGAGTCATCCGCGTAGAAATGGTAGGAAAAGCCATGTGTCCTTCAAGTCAACCCTAAGGGGAGCAGATACAAGGGATCGGCCCAAGAATGGAACCTTCGGGAGATGGAGAGGGGCAATTGACGAAAACACAGTCACTGAGGCTACCTGAAAAGTTTCTCCCTGACAGGTAAGACCTGGGCCTTTGTAAGGGTGTGCCTCTGATACCCGAACAGTGCTCCAGGCGATAGTTGAGAATGCTGTCGTCCGCTGTCTCAAAAGCAGCTGTGAGATTTAAAAGCATTAAAAATGTAAGTATAAGAGTCTGTGGTTAATAAAAGATCAATAAAAACTCTTTAAACTGCAGATTGGGTGCCGGGCCCTCAAGAATGCCATGTATGTTTAAAAAAGACTGTAAATCCTGATCCAGATCCAAACCACGTCATGAAAAGAATGACAGCCCTCCATTGTATGTAACTGGTAGAAACAGCATGGAATGGACTAACTTGAGTTTTCCCTGGCATTTGACCTCAATTTGCATGATATATAAATCTGTTCCTCTTGCGTCAATCTAGGCATTTGCTTCAACATGCAAGTAGGTTTTGGCCTCTGAGTGCATTTGTGCACAAATATAAATGTGTGCTGTGCAGTTGTGTGGCCTTGAGGGCTTAGTGACATTGTTGCTTGAGGCTTTCGCCTTTTCAAACATGGCGCCTGCAGTGTAAGCTTGCAGATAGTTGGGTGGGTCAATCTTGGGGCATCATGGATCAACAAAAGGGCGAACCAACCAGTCAGGCCTGCACGGCTTGTTGTTAGTGTTTAGCGGCTCTCTGACTCCTAACTCATGTGTCCATCCTTCTGCACATGTGCATGAATGAGTTTGGGTACACATACAAACATTATGCACAGGTAATACAAGTTTGCTGTGTAGCAAAACAAAATCGCGATCATTATGATTGAGAGGATTTTGCTTACATCTTGTTCAGAGAACACCTATCAAAACGTGTCACGACAGCACCCAAGGGCATTCTGAGGGCGACGCTCTCCTCCAGCCTTGAACTGTTGTTCTCTCCAGGAATCCAGGATAAATATGGCCTCCTCACTATTTGGAATTTGTCGTCATCACATCTACCCCCCAGATATGCATTTTAAGCTTAGAACCACAGGCATTTTTTTTTTGGGGATGCCAACAAATAAATGCTTCGCTTCAGGTAATGGAATAAGAGGAATTTATTCAGAGTTGCAGGATTGTCTTTGCAATATCAAAGCTTAATTATTCATCTAATTTGAATGTGCGTTTGCCACCATATGGTTGTGGGTCCTAAAACACAGGCGGTATTATAAAAATTGTTCCTCATTATGTAATGCCTCCTTTCCGGTATAACCATCACGCTGTATGTTTTAGCTTGATGGTTGAAACACAGTTTGAAAGCTTGAAAACACAGTTTTTGCAGCAATTTCTCCTGATGTCCTGCTCAGTGAAGCTGTAACGTGAGCGAGGTCAGTTAAGCCGGGCTTACACTGTACAACTTTAGAGTTGTGGCTGTGTGATTTCGACTCGCACTGTATGAATGAATATTTGCGTAAGCTCACGATTGGAGCACACGCTAAATGGTCCGATCGTAGAGCAAGGCTTGAGTGCTCAGAAAGTACGACCTGTCGGCCCTGCAGCCCGTCGTCGCTATTGACAATTGTCAATGAAGTTTGTTTGTGAGATCAGAGGCAGAAAGAAGTTTGTTTGCTAGCAACAGGCTAACCAGACAGAAACGAGTCGCCTTGATCAATTTTTCCTTCATGTGTGCCGAAATCACGGCGGTGGCATATCTGGACTAGTAGGTGGGTAGGACGACTTGGACAGCGGGGCTGGTCAATTTTGCAGGGAGACTTTCAGTAAGCGAGGTACGTTTGACTGTATAGTCATAATTGTGATAAAGTGATAATGTTAATACTACTACTACTAACTACTACTATTTTTCACTAGTCCTGTTCCGAAAATAAACTACCAGATTTTTTTGTTTAATTATGAATGGCCACAGGAGTCCACGTCAACTCGTTTCTGTTATATGTGGAAATGTCATGCAAGACAAGACGGACGAAGATGACGAATGCGAATCTATGCGTGCGTGGGTACGTGTGGAGACGAGAGGCCGGGGAAATCAGCCTGTTCATGATGGAAAAACATTGACTAGATGTGGGAACAACACGACTGCTCTTTGAGTTTCATCCTTCTTCCCATCACTGCCTTCAAACCTCCTTCTCCCAGTTTCCTAAAGGCACAAACCCTGCCAGTTGTCACCTTAGAGTATTGCAGGCCCGGCTGAAGCACTCCACTCCTCGGGAGGAGAATGTCAACCCAGGCTTGGGGCAGTTTTGACAAACAGAGTATATATTGATACATGATAAAGTATGCTAGAAATCACCCGACTGCTGAGGGCTACTATAGTTTTAATATCATCATTTGAATTAACAAGCATTCTGTGGAGAAATAATGAGCTTTCATTATTCAGAACATCATCCTTACCCCGGCGGAGACTTGCAGGGCTATTAGTGCTTGAGAACTTAATGAAAAGAAGATAAAGAAGGTTTGAGATAAAAGTTTCAATGGCCACACTCGGTAACCAGAGTTAAAATTTAATGCGTCCCCGGTGGATGACGGATGAGCTTCTTATCTGGGGCCTGGGGAGCGGGTAGACAGGGGACCCACTTTGGAAGATGCCATTTTGTGGAAGGTGAAGAATTTGCATCCCAGCACTGTAATACTGTAAGCTGTGTTTGCCAGAATTTCACATTAAAAATCTTGGCGACCATGTACGAGACATTAGGATAAATGTTCCTATAGAAACAACGGTATTGTCTTGCTAATTGGATAATGCTTTTTGTTTACTGTAATTTAAGATGAGAGTACTTGAAACATATGTAATTTAGTGTTATACTTATATTCTGAAAGAAAAATAAACTCATATACTTTTCTCTTTATTGATAACAAGTCACTGACAACAGTTATACACTGTTTTGAATTTTATGGTCTTTACAGTTGACAGTTTTTTACCGTAATTTCTATGGAAATGTTTTACAGTGTTCTGCATTCACCGACAGACCCAGTGTGCTACACAAACCCAGTTGGATGATCTTCCTCTAACCTCCACTCCGCTGTTGGGTAATTCATGCCAACCCGTTGATAACTGTTAGGTCCGCTGTGCTGAAAAAGCACTTTTAGGTTTAAGAACAAAACCATTGGTTGGTGGATATAATCATATCCTATTTAATGAACTTGGATTCGATTGCCAAAAAAAATCAAATAAAACCATGTCTGACTATCATTCCTATCATTCTGCCCAAAGTTAGGTCCGCTTCAATTGCCTACAAGCTGCGACTGCAGTTACATAATTAATGATTAGTTATCAACACGAGAAGATAATTGATGCCCACAGGAATTGGTAGTTTAAGTGAAGACTGATCAGCTAAGGCTAAGAAAAAAGTAAAATATATATATATATATATATATATATATATATAAAAAAAAGAAAAAGGAAAATCTTTTCTCCATTCTATTTCATTTGTCACAAAAATCTAATAAATACATGCAGAACTGCTACAGGATAAAAAAAAAAAATCTTCATTCAGCCGTCTCTTTGGTGATTCCTGCTCTCCAAAACAAGTAACTTGTACTGTATTCTTTCCTTCATCTTATAATTAAGTCTATTTTCTAATTTCCTGTTAAAGTATCTCATGAAATACGACACAATCAATTAACAAGTGACACATCAGTCAGATAAAGAGATCTTAAGTCAAAAGATCTTCAAAAATCTTTCCAGATTCTCAATAAGAGAATTAACAGCTAATTTATAGATATATTTAATCTTAAAATGCTTAAATATCACTTTTAATCTCATTTCAAGAATTTGATCTTCTTAAATGTAGACCTGTGTCACAATTATACAACTTAGAATAAGTTAAAGAATGAAGTTAAGAGGACAACATGTATTGTAACAAAAACGAAAAGGCAACTTTGGTGGTAGAGGTTTTTTTTTTTTACATCATTACCATTTTCATCTGAGGCACAACAATAACTTAAATATTGGTAATATATAGTTGAAAATGAGATTTAGCGGCTCATTTCCTGATCTCCTTGTTGTCTTAGGAAACAAATTTTCCCTTGTTCTATTAGCAGATTGTTTTGTTTTATCATTTTTTTTTACTTGCTTTTAAGGAAGGATTGTTTCCCCAGTGTGTTCTGGTTGTGGTGCATTACGTAACTGGCGTACAGCGTGTCAGGAGGGGAATAACGATCGAAGCCCAAAACATTTTTAGTTTGCCCGAAAATATGCTAATAATAGCAATGAGTGTCATTGCAAAGTGTATAATTACAAATCTGACTATCTGGAGAGCGATCGGTTTATACAGAAGCATAGAGATACAACACACACACACACACACACACACACACACTCACACACACACACACACACACACACACACGCACGCACACACACACACACACACACACACACACACACACACACACACACACACACACACACACAGAGCAGGGAACAAACTCTCCTGGAGTCCCTCCGCTCGATGCTGCGTTTGTCCCAAGGGCCTTAAAGGAGGCACGTTTGCTTGCTGAACCATTGTGAAGTCTCCAGCAGACATGTCTAGCCTGCTGCTGTGCTGTGCTGTTCTCTTGATGCAGGAGATCTCTGTGAATGGGAGGGGAATTCATTGATTTGATGAATGAGTGTCTATTTGTGGGAGTACTGGTGGCCAATGTGGGAGTTGTTCTCGGAGTTATTCTGGTTGCTATAACTTGACAACAAAGCCTTTGGCTTGCAGCGCAGACTGCCGGGATCACAGCTCATTGAAAGGCCCGAAAAAATGTTATTTCCTGCCGTTACTTTTATTCTGGTAGTCTTGTCATCATAAATTATGTATTCATTTCAAAATGCATGCTTTTGATTGGGTTGCTCTAAGCGTTGAATAAACAGTGGCGTATTTTCACAGTTTGGTGTAATACTTATACTCAAGTGAAGGATCTGAGTACTTCATACACCGTTGGTTCCAGACCGCGTTGCACCGTGTTCTGTTCCCATACGTCCAGATGAGTATACATATGCTGTCAATGTGCTTTCCAGTTCATAAAAATCTTAAGCTGGCCTATATAATCTTTTTAAACAAACCAATTAATACTCTACTTTGACAATAAAGTTTGACATCAAACCTGAGTGTTTTATGGAAAAGAAAACGTGTATATTATTTGAATGTATTTTACTCCACAGCTTTAACTATTCTTTACCGCGATGTAGTTCCTACTTCAAAGACAATTGTAACTTTTTTAGGTTCCCGTAAAGGCTCCATATCCATGATGGCAACTCCATTTACGGTGGCCTTATAACTTTAATTAAACACACCCATGTGTTGGGAGCTACATGCACAGAAAAAATATGACCTGGTTGAAAGAGTTGGAAGCCGGGACCTCTCTAGGGTTTCATGACTTAAATTCCCGAAAATACTGGCGTGGCGAGAGCCATTAAAGGCTAATGGCAGTCAAACTTATTTTTCTTTTTTTTCTTTTAATGTGGTCGCTATAAACAGATGGGAACAGCAGTGAATTATTCTGTTGTCTTTTGGGTTTCATAACACCAGAGCACCAAGAGCGTTTAATGTGTACCTCCAGAACGTCAAAGATACGAAATAAGAAAGGAGAGAATCCACATTTTTGAGTTTTTCACTGTTGTTACTGTCTATGATAAGTTCAAAGTTTTTGGACCATCGTAGTTTAGATATCTCGAGCTTCTGGTGCAGCTTCCTTTTGGTCTCACAAAGAACTAGGCCTACACTGTCGTCCCCGACAGCAAGGGGATGTCACCGAAATGACCCCTAACCATGGCATTGTACAAGCAATTCCCAAGAACACTAACCCTAACCGTAACTCCTAATTTTGAAGTTATGTCCGAAAAACCATGTTTTTAGTGAGGAACCTCCCCCTAGTGAGTTAAGTCTGGACTAGAGGACAAGGTAGATCTACTCGGGTTATCTTTTTATGCGATTTATATGCAAACATTTTTGACTATTTAGACTAGCACATCTAGCTTACATACATTGTGTTTTACTTTAGTGGTTCATATTTTACTCACTAGGGGGAGTATTTTACAAAAAAAAACACTGTTTTGCAGACACATCCTTCTTGCCATGTTTCCCGTAAAGAACTGATTCATGTTTGACTTTCAAATGTTTACCTCAAAAGACCTTAATGCGAGGAAGAACTGGATTCATTTTGGGAAAGATTGGTTCTACATCCCTGACACTAGTGGGAGCTTTAACTGCATACATTTTCAAGTCACAATTTCTCACCCGTTGGGCCGATTTAGTTCAACTTCAGTGCAAATGAATGGACTTGAGGAAATCTAACACGTATACATTGTGTTTTACTTTAATAGTTCATATTTTACTCATTAGGGAAACTTTTTGAAAATAAATACTGTGGGGGTAACGTTTGAGTAGTTCAGTCAACGGGGGATTGCTTGTACAACGCAGAGGAATGGGGACATTTCAGGGTTATACCCTTGCTGTCGGATTGACGGCATAGGCCTAGTTTTATTAAGGCAACACAACCAATGGCAAAAAAATGATATTTGGTAATATTTAAATTTGAATGTTTTGTGAATCGGACGGCTATTCGCTCAATCCAACTTTCATATTTGAACTGAAAACATAATTTCCATTTCCAAACTGAAAAAAAACAGAACATGGCTCCATCAATGAAGGTATAATTTGCAATTATGTACTCTGTATGACCTTTATTAGTGTTTATATAACCTGGTATTCAGATACTTCAGGACTTTAGACGTGAAACACCTCAAGGCACCCTGCTGCAAAGGGTTAAATGTAACACAAAACAGACAACTTGCATTAAAAGTATTTAGTAATCTAAAGGAATTTATGGGTGCAACACCGCTACATTTACAGATTATCTCGGCCTCTTTAATTCAGCTCTGTTGCATCGTTTTTATGGGATGGTGTAGGGATAGCCAGAGGGGAAGGCTGGGGGATGGAGAGGAGCCGGGTACGAGTCCAGTGCAAGTATTCACATGCCCAGAAAGCAGGCAGGCATCATAAAAGTGGTTCACTAATCATTTCAATACAGCAGCGAGGCAGGCAGGAGGATCGCTTCGTGCACACCAGCACACACATGCATGACAACAGGTGTTCCTGCAACATGAAGGGACACTGTGAGAACATGTGATTAGATAAATGAGGAGAGAAACGAGGTGGATGGAAGCCAAGGAGCAATAAGAAAATACATTTTTGCCCTGATCCACATGAGAGAGGCAAACTGATGTAACAACATCGTACGCCAAACAGACACCACAGACAAAGAAGACTTTGGTGTGTGTGGGTTTTTTTTTTTGCAAGGTGAGCGTGTTTGAGATGTGGAGACACATCATTTAGGTAACTGGAGTTACTGTCATCTCAAGGGGAATCTTGCTCCCAATTTCCCCTGGAATCACAAACAGCTGTTGTTTAAACTAGATCTCATCACTGTCACATGGCTGCAGGGTTCCGGAGGAAGTAGCTCTGCCGCTACTCCCGATCGTCACCACCCGACCGCCATTTTTAAAGTTGATCTCTTTCAGGTACTTTAATGCATTTGCTGCCCCATGAGACAACTGGGGTGCAAATAGGAAAACAATATATATATTTATTCATTATTATTATTATTATTTTCTTCTTACGGACGGCTAATGAAGGGACATCTGTTTTTATCATTTATGTATATCCTTCCATGCATGTTAGGGTCTGTCTGTCTCCTTTCTTTTCCCTGGACCCCGTGCTCATAACATTAGTGTTGTTGCTGATCACAAACACATGGTTTAATCTCTGCAGATGGCGGGCACTCATGTTGCAACCCAGCAAGGCTGAGATAGATTTTTTTTTTAACCATGAAACCCAAAACTGTAATTTTATTTACAGAAAGCATGCAAATATAGTTACTACTTGTGCCTCCACAGCCTTAGACATAACAACACTTGGACCCGGGTAAGTAGAAATCATGCATTCATCTCTAATACATAACATAAGTGAAACAGAATGACACTAAGGCGATACGTACGTGGAAGCAAATTAGCAAATCAGGCCCAGTGCATCAAGCATTTACACAGCAAAAAACTAAAAATCTTAGCAAGTATATTTGACAAATTTCTCGTCAAAATATATCCTTTCACTTGATAAAAGGCACAATAACTTATCAAGTAACATTTCAGTGAGATATAATAACTTCATTTTGAGACTAAACGTCATGATTACCACAGAATGTTTATAATATCTCAAATGCTCAATACGGGCTTAAAAACTTAAAAACATATTTTTATCTTTAAATGCTTATACATCAGTTTCTTTTGTTCTTACAAGAACGTGACAATCTTAACTCTAGAACAGAGTCACTATTAGACAACGGAAAGAAAAAGGATTTTATGGAGTGCTTCATATAATGAGCAAAAAAAATAGATACATTAAATCATATTTGGGATTTATAAGATTTATAAAGTTACATAAATTGCAGTCTATTTCTCTCAGAAATAGACTTGACAATCACAAAGGTGAGGAAAAAGTTACTGGAACTCGACATGTTTAAGGTTAATAGAAATTCTAAACTCCTTTTAAGTTTTCACTACTTATTTAAAGAGTTTGAACAGAATGTTGTTCTATTAAAGCTCAATAAAAAAATGGAATATGCATTTGGTATAGAAGTTTGAAGGTTGATTTCGCAGTGATATCAAAATAAGAAACAAGATAATAAATATTATTCCAAAGAAAACAGTCCCTGTGGAGACAATTTCTACCTCACCCCAGTCAAGTAACAGTAGATCTAACCGTTTTAACTGTGTCCTCTAAATAATACTCCAGATAATTGGGAATACTCCAGCTCGCCTTAAGGCTTTACTGGAAGCATGGTTTCTATTTACACATCTGACAGTTGAGAAAGAACAAGACGGATGCAGGGAGAAACAGACAACTTGCAAGTGTGTGTGTTTGAGGGGGGGGAGGGGGGGGGGCGAGAGGCAAAGGAAAGATGGAGGTTCTCTCAGAGTCACCCTCGGTACACCACGCTTCAGAAAACAGACACGAGCGTAAAGAAGAAGCAGAAATGCAAATGAGCACGTCCATCCATCCACGGATGTGCTCAAAGCCGTCACACATTTGAACTTTAAATACCAGCCACCCACCTCTTCCCCGCCTGTCGGTGCCTGTCTGAGGAAAGGGCAGCGGACTGAACTCTTCAGTCATTGATTATATGATTAGGCTGGCTCTGTGCGTAACATTGTCATTCTGCAGCTGCTCTCAGGAGAAGCTCTTACTCTGGACCGTGTGCTGGTTGATGTGACTCATGAGTGCATAAAGTAGTCAGATCCTTTAATTGGGTAAAAGTACTCATTCTACACGGTTAAAGTACTCCATACAAGTAAAAGATCTGCCTTCCCAACTTTGCAAAAAAGTAGTCAGTGTGCAGTAGGAGTGTCTCTCTCTGTACGGTTGGATTCCTCCCGTAGATGTTAAAGGTTGAGGTAATCAAATTACTGTTAAACTTGTTCCACCAAAATCTAGTTTTCGGAATAAGAAGTTGAATTTCTTTAACAATAAGATAAGACACACCTAATCCACCAGTTTACTACAAACAATTCAAATCAACATGTTTGGAAATAGATGGTATCAGCGGACAGGAAAGGTATGAAGGTTATTAACAACAGTAGGATCAATGTACCGGAGTAGGAAATAGAATATTTACCTGAAAGCCGCAGTAAAAGTACTCAGTAACTATCCAGCAGTGATGTGAGTGGGTTTGTTGGCTCACATGTTTAATCCGCTTCTGTTTATTTCACAAAGCCTCAACATTTCAAGACGGGATCATCAACTGGACCCACTTCATGTGATGACACTCATTCTGGCTACACAGTAACTGGTGGTGGATAGTACCTAAGTACTTTTTGTCAAGTAATGTATTTTAGTACAAATTTGAGCTAGATTTGAGTTCTTTACATGAGTATTTGTATTTCAAGATACTTTCTACTTCATAGTTGTACACCGGAGAGGGAAATATCCTACTTTCTTCTCCGCTACATTTCTTTGACAGCTGTCGTCAGTAGTTACTTGGATTAATATGAATGTTTGTTTACACCTCCGGCTATCTTGAATCATTAAGTTCGTTGGGCCGCCTGGTCAGCACGGAACATTTCTGTGGGTAAAATATCTTTTATAGCATTTATAGCATCTGTACTTAGTATTTTCTATATGAACTTTACAGTGTACTTCTACCTTACTATACTCAGATGGACATATTGTTCTTCCTACTCCACTGCACCCGTCTGGCACTTGTAGTTACTAGTTACTTTTCAGATTACAGCTTTTATACACTTCACATACAGATACGTGGTTTCCACAGGACGTCGTAAACAGATGCAAATAAAAATATCTTGCAGCTTAAACAACCCAACAAATAAAACTAATCTAATTACCTCATCCTTTAACATCTACGGCAGTAGATGTGGGTAAATCCATACATAATAGTTCAACGCTGAGCGGGACCAATGAGTACTTTTACTTTTTAAAGTGTAAGTACATTTTGCCGATAATACTTACATACACACATGAAAGCAACTCTAAACTAACTAAAGCCTTAAAACGTCAGTCTTTGAACCTCAAACCCCTGAGCTGAGCCACAGTGCTGCTGCATGTGTGTGTGTGTGCGTGTGTGTGAGTGTGTGTGTGTGTGTGTGTGTGTGTTGTTCATGGCATCTTCCTGCTGAGCTGATCACAAAGTAAGAGACGTGTCATCAGGTGAGTCAGAGGGAGCAGCATTCCTTCATCGGCTGTTCAGCGTGTGTCTGAAAGTTACCAAACAGTCAAACCCACACAGCCTCTCTCACACACACACACACCCCCCACCCACACTCACACACAGGTGTTCCATAAATTATGTGCATGAGTAACTGTCTAGAAGGGGGGGCAAATAGGGAGGTCTAAAATGCCAGCACACACTCATTAACAGATGTCTCAAGGTCTCCCTCACATTTACCTCCATGTGCAGCTCTGTTGTGTTTCTACGTGTTACTGTGTGTCCATCAACCGCACACAGACTTTTGCAAAAATCCAATCTAGTGTTTCTTTTTAGGGACCCCTAGAAAAGATGCTACACATTTTTAAGCTACTTATGTAATTATTAAGGCCACTGATTCCTGCTGATGTTAAAAACATACCAGGTGTTTTTTTGTTTTGCTCTTTTTACCGGTAGGCTTACTCAACTGTTCATCGTACTCATAGTATTTAGGCTAACTGCCCACGCATGCATGCATGATGCGGCACAGCACTTTGTTCTCAAATCCTCTGTATTCCAGTGACACAGAAGTAATTCAAAAAATGCTTGCTGGTTGCAGTCATTGTGGAATGTGGCAGAAGGCAGTGGCAACTTGACAGTCCGGTTCTGCATCAGTGTGTGACGACCCAGACCAAAAGGTCAGACGCATCAAAGAGCGGAAGCAGCTTCAAAACGGAGCTCCGCACCTCTGACAGCTACATAATATTTGTGTAGGTACACCTGAGTGCATGCGGACCGGTGAGTTATGAGAGGAGTGGGCCGTAATGAAGGCCTGTCAGAAGGAGCGGTTGCTTCGTGTTGATGGGTCATACACTTTGGTAATCATAAGTTACTGTAACGAGCGTGGAGTAGAAGTCATTTGAAAACTAACAGCCCCCTTTTTCTTTTCTTCTTTTGTCCGTGCTTTTTTAACCAAGCAACTGATGGAACTGGTTGATCTCAGTTCCACCAATAGATTCAATCTTTATTCCAACACCTGCTTATGTTTCGTCTATAGAGCCTTCATCTGAGCAAGAGGAGAATATGGTAGCGGGGAAGGTCAAGAAATGTATTAATAGTCATATTATACTGATTTGATGTTACAATGTGAGGATAAAATGATAAAATGATAAAAGTAAATTGAGATGAGGCAATAGATGAACAAAAGCAGGCAGGTCTTAAAGGTGCATGTAATCTGACTACTTAATGCAGCTCACCAGTGAAATCGGTAATCAGATACATAAGAAGTTAACGCAGCTGAATAATAGTGGAGTAGATCGTAACATATCTCCCCTGAGATGCGGGGTAGAAGAATAAAGTTGCAAATGAAAATGAAAATAATCTAGCAAAGTACAAATACGTGAAATTTGTACTTAAGTACAGAGCATTGGTTAATGTACTTTGTTGCTGTCCACCAAAGTAATTAATTACTTACACTTTTTTCAGGCATATTATGAAAAAAACCTTCAGCTACGGGATTTTAAATGAACAGAATAGGTATGGAAAAATGTAATCCCGAAAAAGTACTTAGTGCAGCCAAAACACGACTGCAGTGGAGAAAAAAAGTAGAATATTTCCCTCTGAGATGCAGTGGAGTATAAACAAAGACGGCATAAAAGGGAATGAATGAAGTTCCACCCTTGAGTTAGACTGACATTTGTGATGCACTTGACAAAGAAGTGACCTATTGCAAGTTTGGCACTTACTCTTAGGAAACCTGATTGAAAGACTGAAAGGAATGTGAATGTGAATGTGAATGTGAATGTGAATGTGCGTGGGTTGTATACGTAACTATTCACAGCCGCAGCAAAGGAGGCTTTTGTTTACAGTGGCAATCGATTCTCAGACATCGGCGCCGACTGGCTTTGTCTCCAAAACTCTGCAAAGTCACATTTAACTTGGGCGCTCACTTCATTTTATTCTGAGAAATTAATTTGTATTTGCCTGACACAAATAAACAGCTCCGACATAAATATGCCCATAACTTTAAGACAAAAGGAGAACAGCTCTATCTTGGTTGCAAGGAGGGGATTTCTTTCCTTATCAAAGCAACACAGGGCAAGATTAAAGAGTCAAAATCCTCCCTGTATGTGTGTGCTGGGTGTTTTCTCTCCTGCCTGCCTGCCCCCGGACGTTCATGCTCCTTCTCCTCCCTCTCCTCCCTCTCTCCCTCTCCTCACTTTCCCCGTAGCATTAGGAGCTAGCTGCCAGGTTTTCCTCTTTAGCAGCCATCCATCCCTCCATCCCTCCATCCTTACCCCTAGAGGAGTCTGCATTAATCACTCCTTTTTTCGAAGGAGGTCCTGCCGCTGTAGCTGCTCTGCCACCACCAACCACCTTCCCTCACTTCCTTTTTGTCTTACATTATGCAGCTATGGCGAACTTACATCAATTCATATAGAGTTGAAATACACAGCCAATCGAAAACGTACGAGAAGAACAGGCTGGAAACTGTTTCATTCGCCGGGGAAGACCACCGCTTGGCAAATCCTTCAGATTCTGGGACACTTTTCTTTATTCTGATTGCAGATTATATGTCCACTGTTTCCATGAGTTGTGTTCTAACAGGAACTGGTGTTTTGCTTGCATCAACATATTTAACCACAACGTCGTGTGAGGGTGAGCGCCAGATACCTCATCAGTATCAGTGTTAGGTGTTAGAATGGCTAAAGCTAGTTAGCATTACATTGTTCAGTTCAGAAAACGTTATTTATGTCAAATGGGCAAATCAGCTAAAGCTTTCCCAGTCAATACATGTAACCTCAACGGACAGCCAGATATAGTTAATATGTCTGAGGACACATATTCAGGGCATGGAGCAGCAGGAGGGACAAGTACCTACAAATAAAATAAAAGAAATGGATAAAAAGTAAGCCAGCAATGCTCACGTTAGCGAGATTAAATTAACTAGCGAGGAAGTGTTGTGTGGTAAACGTAGCCAAACTTGCTACGTTAGCATCAATATCATCTGAAGTAATGTTTAAAGCAGAAACTCCTCATCACATATTTCATTGTGAAAACGCAGATCCACACTATGATCAGAGAACATTACTGGTGGTCTTCCTCCACGGTCAGAAACCTTTGCCAGTGGTCTTCCTCCATGGTCAGAAACCTTCACCAGTGGTCTTCCTCCCGTGACTTCATACACTGCTTCATAAAAAGTGAAGTTGTTTTTCTGATCCACTTTTGTTGTGTGGGATTTAGCCTTGTCATAAGCTTCAATAAAGTTTTGCAGTAGTTTTTAATCTGTTCAGCTCTTCAGTCTACCACAGTTTAGATTTGGACACTTTTCACTATTCAGAATGGAGTGAATCATGTGGAACATTTTTATTCTGATTGGACTTTTAAAACAATTTAATCAGATTTCAATATCGACTAATCAATAAAAACGTAAAAAATCCTCTTGATATTGCCCCAAAATGTGAATTTGCAAAATGTTCTAATACTAACCCTCTACTAGGAAATGCACTTGGTCCAAATCAGGCTGTCATTGAGCTTGCCAACATGTCCAGAGGGCGTCACCGCATATACACCGAGACAACACCTCATGCAGCACGTTTACGGTGGCTGCCAAAGGCCAGAGAGGAGAGGAGCAGGGAAAGGACCTGCAGAGAAAATGTGGGACAGTGAGATGCAAAGAGAGGGTGAGAAAAGTGAAAATGGAGGAGTGAAAGGGGAATGGATAAACAAAAAAGAAAGAGAAAGGATGATGGTGTAGGTGGAAGATGGCAGGAGGGCAGCATGCAGATTACCCAAGACCTGACTGGCATATTCTTGGATGGCTAACAGACGGAGGAAGAGGGAGAAGAAGGAGGGGTTGGGGAGCCAGGGAAAGTTAGAGCCCTCAGGATGTTCTGTCACACTGCCAGCCCCAGAAGTGTGTCTGGGAGATAGCAGGCCCACGTGCGGCGCTGCCACATAAACACAAACGGATATACACACATGCAGCGACAGTGACAATAAGGAGATGCAGCAATGTCTGAATCAAGATGGAGAGAAATTGTGCTGAAAAGTCATAGTCTAGGTATAAAAACAAACACCGGGTAACAAAATTGAAGGTTTATAAATCCACCATGTGATGTGACTTCCTGCATTTGCAGCTATTACATAGAATCTGGTAACTGTATCTTCTCACTGAGATGGTTATTTAACCGCATCTCTAGTCAGGTCAGGCTGCCTTTCTCTGCTTCTCTCTCTCCATCTGTACCCTCCACTCTCATTGGCAATGTAGAGTGGAGCAGCTCCAGGCCATGTGTGCAGGTTTGGGCCAATTATAGGGTTCTCATCAGTGCCGGGTTGCTTTTTTCGCTACAGGCTTAGAGCACACAGACCAGCCGAAGGTCCACACGGGTCAACATAGTACCCCTCACGTCTGAACGCAGCGAGCGTACCTGGGAGATGCAGTACTGCTGGTTTGGCAAGTCTAATACATAAAACGCAAAAAAAGAGGGCTTGGAAATATCGCTTTGGAACAGAGGCCAAAATGCTGTGTGTTGAATCACCGGCTTTGACTGATAAAGTAAAAAAGTCATTTATCACAGGTTTTGTCAAACTGGCCTTGCCTCAATATTTGAATTAAAGGTGCAAAACTTTAAAATTTAAGGAGTATCTCTTTGAATAAATGGAATTCTATATTCATGACTGTTTTTTCTGTTTATTCAACTGAAAATAAGATGTTTTTTCTAAGGTTAAACGGTCAAAAGGCCTTTATATATCCAGTGGGGGAGGGTCCTCTTCCATGAAGACCACTGCGTAGTGCTGCCATGCTTTTACAGTTGCCTAAATGGACAAACTGAACGGTGGCTCTAGAGAGCGGTTTCTGCTTTTATAAGCAGACAGACATGCAGAAATGTTTTGTTTCTAAAAACATTGCAGTCTCCTCAGGAGTTGCTTGAAAGATCATGTGAGCTTATACATTCACTGCTACCCCAGACACGAGGACATTAACGGAATCCTGTTGTGTGTGTTGCATGGATTTTAACATTAGAGAGAATATAAGTATTTAGTAACAAAAGACCTGTGGTTTAAACATCTCAATACCATTTATGAGGGTAAACCCTTGTCCGCCATGTTGACCAAGTGGTCAAGCACCTTCTGGTCAGCATGCAAGAAGATATCACAGGCTCATATCAGTGGAACAATAAGTCATACGTGAATTATTCATCATTTGAAGGGTAAACTGCTTAAATGTTGCAGGCAGTACTCCATCTTTCACCTTCTCTTCTCTTTTCTCTGTCATTTTCCTCAATATTTGTTTGAGATACAGAAAGTGAGCAAGAGTTCAACTCTATTTCACCTTCTCCACCGTTTCACAGGAAAACAGAAGGCATGTAACTGCTCCCGGTATCAGAATCAGCACCTTGGAGAGCGCTGGGGTGCTCATTCTTGTCCTTGACATTATTTTTAATCCTCAAACCTGTCGAGTGTGGAAGTGTGAAGCTTAATGAAGTTGATGGTTTGTGGATCTGGTTTGAGTGATTGCTTTACACACATTTTGGCAGGTTGGGTCACATTCTGGATCAGGTGAATGTTGGTCTTAGAAAACCCTGATCTTTGCGTCCCAGTCAGGCTCATAAAAACTGAGCTGAACTGTGTGTCCACATCTACAGTTGTTGTACGTACACACATATAAAACCAAAAAGCACATTCTGATGTTCCTCCTCCTTGTCCCCTTCATCCAGAGGAGAAATATCCCACTGGATCCCCAGGCTGCATTAAAGATGCATGGCCTAAAAACCGAACCCTATATCTCACTGTTGAGTGATTATGTCTTATATCAAGTGTAACGTGTCATTCTGAAAAGAAATTAGACAAAAATCCTTTGTAAGATTATGAGTTGTTGCAGTGCGGATAATAAACTTTGTGGCGTAGCGTGATTTTAACATGCTACTGGTAAAGACGAGACACTCTGTTGAGGAAATGTGAAAAAAAGTTCTTTTTTTTGACACAAGACGAATGCAAAACAAAAGTAAAATGAAAGATTTGCTGAAAAAGCTAAATCATATGTCAGTCGCTACTTTTATGATGAAATATTTTTAATAGTTGGATGAAATTACAATCATTTTGTCATTGATGTAAGAAATTACCTATAGTTTGCACCCCCAGTATTTACTGCATATGATTTTACTCAGGTCGGATGTTAACTTCTTCGATTTCCCCGCGGGTTCACAAGAGGGTTAGCACGCCTGATCTAGGGTCTCTTACAACGGCAATACTTTAAGTATTCACTTTTTTCAGCCTTAATTACCAGCTTGGAGGGAAATTCGTCTGAGAAACTGGATTAAGCATGACCAAATCTTCTTAAGTGGTTCGAGAATCAGAGCGGGATGAATGTTTTGCCCTGTACGCTTTGGCTCCAGGATGAAAGGCTTGGCCGAGGTTCGTGAACTAGCACCGACACCAGGAAGCTTTTTCCTCGCAAAATGATCTGCTTTCATAATGCTTGAACTTTGAACATAGCAGCTCTGTGTATTTTCTGCTTAAACACAATCTCAACCATGGCCTGGAACTGTGTGTCTTGTAGAAGCAACCAAACTTGTGGACTGTTTGGCGCGGGTGCAGCAGCGCATCCCTGAAAGTGGATTGTGCTTGGTGCTGTGGATTAGCAGAGCAGGCAGCAGCAGGCATATGTGTGTGTGAATAAAGCATGTGCACATGTCTGTGTATCGGCGCTGGAGGCTAGCGTGTGGTCTGCAGGGAGATTCGCACCTCCATGCTTACTGCTGAAAACCAGCTAACCGTTGCATTTACAACTCTTAGTATTCTGGGGTAAACACATTTTTGTCGAGCTACCTCCCCTCCCTACTGCTTTAACATTCTTTAAAGTAGTAAAAATATATCTAAAATAGAGGTAGAGACATTGTCCTTCCCTTAAAACAAACATTATGCATTGCCAAATGATGCTTCCCATCATAACGCATGTTTCCTAATAACAATATAGCTTGTAATAATGCAAAATAAAATGGAGTGCAAACCATATGAGGTGACCATCCCCACAGAGACATGTATAAAACAGATAATTACTAACACCACAACAACAACAACAACAACAACAACAACAATGAGATATTGCTAATTATTTTAAAAGGGTTAAGTCTCAATTTTATTAAAACCATAATTTAAACATTCATGAGTTTTTATTCCCCTCTATCCTAAGAGTAGAGAAATTAATATACCAGTGATGTTGGGGTTGTTAGTTCAAAAACGGCACACAGGGCAGATCGACATCTAATGTCATCATGTGAAACGATAGACCCGCGCAAGATGTTCATTTAGGAAACCTGGTCAGGTGCATCGGCGGGCCATTAATTACAATAATCCCATTGTAGGTGTTAGAATAATTCATTAACTCAGATTTAGTTAAGGCTTCATTTAATAAGTCCATGTCGTTAGGGAGAGTCAGAGACTCTGAGAGGAGAGGATAGTGGGAGGGAGACAGAGACAGAGAAGGAGGGGAGGCTGCAGAGATACAGGGTGCCTATTAAAACACTAGGCCTGGATTGTCAAATTGTGTTTAAACATTCCGCTGGGACAACTGTTCCATCCTTTTTAGAGATATATCATTTCATAAAAGACCAATGGGAGTAAAAGGAGACAAAAAGTGGGGGGATGAAAGGGAGGTACTGATGCAACAGAGGGATGGATGGGG
>JBBDHG010000011.1:12570000-12640000 GCA_037951165.1 Lophius americanus | reverse complement strand
CAGCTGGATTTGAGCCTCTCAGGTTTACAACCATACGGTTTCCCATCTGCAAACAACGACCAACTACATTTTGTTGCCCTCCTCCATTTGGTTAACCTCAAGCCTTTATGGTTAGCGAGGGGTGGCTCCGGGTGATGGCATTTGACTTAAGACCAGAACCGAAATGAAATGCTGACTAATCTCTAACATCTGGTATATTTTATAAGAAAGAGTGTGAGAGAGAAAGAGCGAGCGAGAGAGAGAGAGAGAAAGAGAACAGGAAGAATACCATGCCAAGCTGGCAGGTTGAGGAGTGGGGGGCATTTCAAAGACAAAACAAACACATCTCACATTAACTCCTTTCTTCCATTCCTCCAACGGTTCTGATAAAAGTAAGGAATCGATCAAAATCATAATAATTACCTTCCATTTACATTTTAGAGCTTTGGGTCCCCCAATCCACCACTTGACCAATCCCTCACTCTTAACAGTTTTCAAAAAGGTGCCTTCATTGTTTTCACCTCAATCCTTCGGAACCACGTGGCCCAGTCTGTCCGATGTACTAAAATCTGGACTGTTTTAAGGAAATTTTCTCTTTTGGCAAAGTATTTTATAGCCCAACAATGTGCAGTGTGTGTGTGTGTGTGTGTGTGTGTGTGTGTGTGTGTGTGTGTGTGTGTGTGAATGATTACACATATGGAGCTGTTTTGGCTGCATTACATGTGGGTGGTAGGTGGTGGCGTGGACCTCCACCCCTGTTTAGAGAGGCTGGTCCAGTTTAACATAGATGGCTTCCCTCACTTCCTCCTCTTGCATAATGAAAAAGTTCCTCAATCAATCCATGTTCTGAAACCGATCCAATGACTGGTTCTGCAGTGTGCATGCCAGACCAGTAGCTGCTGGTGAAACTTTTCAGCTTCGACAGCACAGGTTGAGGCCGTGTGCCTGTTCACGGCGCCAAGTTTGTGGGACTGCAGCCGAAGGGAACCGTTCAGTGCAAAAACGGTTGCTGTGTAAACTGCACCTCTGTGGGTACATTGACATTTTTACCTTTTTGTCGCGTTTATTTGCTTATTCCTCCCATCTTTAACACCTGTGCACCACATTGCAACTCTGTGTCTGCAAAAGTGCTGTATAAATAATAAAATGTAATTACTTTCTCACCCCTTTGCACACACAAAAGCAATTAGCGGGCATGAAGAATTTGTGAGGCGTTGGAGAGTGAACGCATGGCCCAGGCCGTTTGTCGATCAACATGCAAACCTCCTCTCCCCCCAGACATGCGATCTGTCAACCACTCAAACAGCCTAATAAATAAAGCAGACAGGTGTAGGTGTGAGTGTGCATACGTGCATGGGTGTGGGTGTGTGCGTGTTTGTGTAGGCCTAAAGCTCAGGTCGGTTCAGTTAAAACTCAGAGGCCTTTAGATAAAAACACAACAGGCACTCACATGAATGCACAACAAGATTACTACTAAAAACAACACAATAAATCAGTGTAATAATATAAAGGAACAGTGTTATGTTGGAGAAGACTGAACATTAGTATTTAAAGATCCATTATGAAATCTGATAAAGTTGGCACCCAATCAAATCTGCCTGTTTAGGAGAATGTAAACTATTTAAGATGAACTAGAGTGACCCTGACTGTGGATCTCCACTCCTGAATGTGTGAAAACAGTAGTGGATAAAGAACTCAGATCCTCTACTTGAGTAAAAAGTACTAATACCGCCCTTTAAATACTTCACTACAAGTACAAATCCTGTATCGAAAACTTCACTTAAGTGAAAGTATACAACTTAATACTTTAACCAAGAGATCCTCGTATGTGTTTTATAGCATTTCTGTCGCGGGAGAAACATGTATCTCTAAAAAGTCACCTTTTAATTAGATCAAGGATTTTTTTAAGCTTATTCATTTAAGAAAAAACATATAAAACTGTAATTTGACTAACTAGTTACTACAGCTGTCAGATAAATGTAAAGCGGTAGAAATATAACCTGGTATGAAAGGAAAAATTGTCAAGTACAAGTATGTCCTAATTAAGTACAGTACTTGAGTACATTGGCTTAGTTACTTTGCATCGCTGTGTGAAACCGCGGTCTTGGTTAATGTTTTTATTCAGTTTCCCAGGCCCACATTAAATCATGGACTTCTCTTCAGCGGAGACACTCCACCATCCCGACACTGTGAATTACTCCGATTATTGCCGTGAAAACAGAATTATTATGACACACAAGACAAAAGCGAGAAAAAAAAAATCCGGCTTAACGAAGACTTGACCACATGATCTAAGCTGTGCCATGTAGCAATCGCATGTGGGGCGCGCCGGGCCGAGAAGAACGCCAACAAATTGGATTTCCCGAGGATGATGGTGTGATGAAAGATTGTGTGTTTTTCTCATCTACCGCCACTTCTGTTCGAGTGCAGCCTGATTAAATAAAACCTTGCCCAAGTTTCAATAAATGCATTACAACAATTACATTTCCCTGACAAAGATTTAGGGACTGGTGTGATGCGATTGGATTACTGGGGAACATTGAGCTTCTTTAATGCTGTTTTTGCCCTGCCTTAAGTTGAACGTACACATCCACTTGAGCAAGTTTACAGGATTTTCTCTCCTCACAACATGTGGTAAGGGACACTTTGATGAAGATGATGGAGGTGGCTTTTCCCTGTCAATATGCTGTGGGAGGAAAAAAAAGTGGCCAAGCTTTCACCGCTTGGTTATCATCATAACATGATCTTCTAGCTAATTCCTCAGATGACCATGACATAAATAGTATATTATGGGTCCTGGAAAAAGTCATGGCATAATGGCTCCACAGCGCCCCCTAGAATAACAGCCCCCAGACCCAGTTTCATCTGGTAATATGAAACTTACTACAAATGTTAATCATTTCAGGATCTAGCAAAAAGTCTCTGGGGGCTTTGACATAAAAGACACATACACCTTTCCCACCAAAAATAACATGATGAGTGTTTGGTACTGGTGCTAGTGCCTATGCTTTGTTGATTCAAGTCGCGCACCCCCTAAGAACTTGTTTGCTATTCCATTGGCAAGACGCCAAATCAGAGCCATGCTGTAACGTCACCGTATAACGTAAACAGTTCTTGGAGCTAGACAAGCAGAAGTGTTGGTGCTTGTCTGGCACCAGTTTTGAGAGCCAGGAGCTGGTGCTTAGGCTATCGAGAAGCAAGGACCTGGTGCTAAGCCGGGGTCTTGTTCCGAACTAGCCTTGGAATCAGCTAGGTGGAAAAGGGGTAACAGGGAGTCGGCCATTTTGGGCTGAACTTGCGATTTTCAGGTATTTTGGCTGTTCCCAGGGTTGTATTTTGACCAGGCCCCCCGAGAGTTTTAACCCCATCAACTATATTAACATGTGAAGACTTTAAGAATCAGAGGTTATTAGGAGCCTGAATCTCTGCTGAAGGTTCCGGGCAGGGAATATTCCCCAGTCATAATTCCACGGTCCATGGTCGGATCTGCCCCCAAACTTCACGTGTGAGCCGATCCGAAACTTGATAGAAACATTCTCCACGCAATGAAGATGAAAAGTACTCAGGGGTTTTTCCATTACATGGCCTAGTCCACGGCGGCATGAAGGAGCCATTGTATTGGGTTTTGTTTTAAGATGTGGTGGTACAGGAAGTCTAATAGCAGGGTCCCAAGAATAGGGTTTGAACTGGCAATTCGATATTTGACTCAACACCAAAAGAACGATGACTAACATGTGAAGGTGAGGCATAACTTATATGGAGAGATAGAGAGAAATTGAGACCATATCAGATTAAAAAAAAATATGTGTGTGCGTTGGTGTGTGTGTGTGTGTGCATGTGTTCCTGTGTATGTGTGTGTGTCATCCACCACCGTGGGAAGAAATACAAATGTTCATCATGATTTAAGGTCAACTGTCAGTCTTTTCATTGATTTAACCCCGAGTGTCAGGAAACACACACGCGCACACACACACACACACAAACAGACAGGTACAGCCCAGCGCTGCACATCTGTGCATGTGGCAGGTGGTGACAAGCCGGTTAATAACGCCACACCCTTCACACTCATTCACACATCAGCAGACAAACACAAACACACACAGATTACACACTGATAGAGAGATCCAGTGGAACAGAATGGGAGAATAATTATATCTGTTAATCTCGGCTGCATTTATGACTGTTTGCGTACAAGGATTGCTGCACTTATTCTATTCATTTATCCGTCTTAAAAAACTCTCACCGTTTAACGGAAACTGTTCACAAACAGACAACAAACAAACAGTTCACAAACAAAGGTTTCAAACGCAAGTTTGAAACCTTTGTTTCACATGCTAAGAAATACATGCTGTACATGCTTAGAAATATAAAAAAGTTATATCCTCTTATCTCATTTGAGCCACTAGTACAACTTTACACTTTATTCACCATTAAAACTGGTTGATCTCATCTTGCCAGAGAACAACTTATAGCTTAAATGAATAACCCTTCATAAATCATTTATAAGGATAGGTTTTTTGTAGCTATAAATCTTTTCTTTAATTTGTTAATGCATGTGAAGTCGCCTGTTTGTGTGTTTCAACTGTAAATTTTAAAGTCATCAGGGTGGCCCAGTTTGAGACATTGTTGCTTCCCAGCGTGAAGGTTTGGTGTTTAAATCCAACCCAATGCCACTTAGGGAACTTCCTGTTTGGAGTTTCCATGTTTTCTACGTTTTTTCATATTTATTTTTTTCATGGAATTCCATTTTCCTCCACTAGTCCAAAGACATGAACGATAGATGAAATGGTGAGTCCAAAAACAGTCCGTAGGCGTGACTGTAAGTGTAAATGGTTGTGAATGGATTCAGGGTAAGCAGTTAAAGGATATGAATGAGCGCTAGGGCTTGACGATTCATCGTAACATGATCGCGGTCTTGATTCAACCGTATATACGATCTCATTTCTAAACGATTTTGCAGCATTTTGATTCATAATGTAAGCTTCACAAAAGCCTGAACCTTTTCTACACTTTTCTCCCTCAGCCAATCGGAGACAATAGAAGAAAAAGCAATCTGCCCATGTGAGAGAAAATACAAATAAAAAAAGACAGAATGAATCCAGATGAAAACTTCTGAGGTTTGGAAGTTCCTTGGAATCAGAGAAGACAATGAAGGTAGAAAAATATGTGCATTGATCCGAAAATGTTCTGCTACAGATTCAGCTTAGTGTATAAGTATGTATGCGTTTGTCCAGTAGTTATATTTTGGTAACGATAAATTCGAAGCCCCCTTGCTACGTCGTGCAATTGACTGACAGAAAACATGGTGCCCATGTCATTCAAGGACTCAGACAGCTTAGTCTAAATACGTGATGCAACTTTGTGTGAGTTATCACCGTTCTTATCACGGGCTGGTTGGACAGCACAGAACCGTATCTTGTTATGAGACGATAGACAAACACGTTTGCAGGTGATGAAAATCTACTGTAAACTTGGTTGTGCTTCGTTTATTACAAATTCCTTTTAGATGAGCTGGTGTGACCTTCACACTCACTCTGACTTTTTGTATTCATCAGTGCAAATACAATGACGAGCACTATACCCAAATTACTGCTATGCATTTTCTGCTTAATCTAACTTTTGCACAAACACCAACCACCAATCTAAATATTAAATCGTCCCTCTATTGTTTAAGGTGCGATTGATTCCTACTTGCGTAACCCAGTTTGATTTATAGATGTCGTGATGTCACCTTGTGTCTTTACTCTAATAACTGTGAAATAGACCAGAATCTCAACCAACACCTCCTTGGCACAAGCTGGCACCTCTCCATGATCAACAAAGCCTTGTCAGCGTACCTCACCTATATCTTTCCTCATTCCATTGAGCGGAAGTGTTGCATGCAGACTGAGAGGATGATGTGGCGCGGACGCTGAGCCAGAGGGATGATAAGAGGAAGAGGGGATGCTGGATGACGACTGCCCCTCCGCCAAAAAACACACTCCAGTTAATGATGCACATACAGACGCCAGACCAGCCTCATGTAACATCGTGTGTGAGAGTCCAAGTTTAGACCAGATGATGCTGTTCGAAACACATTTCTGTTGCAAAACTGCTGAAAAAGATTTTTTAATTGGTATTTAATTGACTATACACTGAACAGCCGTAACATTAAAACCACCTGCCTAATACTGCTGAGATCCCATTTTGCCAGAAAAAGATCTCTTTGATGCTCTGTTTTCTCACATCTTTTGTATCAGAATTGACATTAACTTATCTGCATCAACTTATCTGGCGGGCAGGAGCTCGCCTGAAGTTTCATAAAATATGGGCACCAACGAGACTTTGGGCGCACTTGATGATGTCTTTGCTTCACCCGTTCTTTTTCCTGAGACCACTTTGGTGTAACCAATTCAGACCAGTGACACTCAACAAGACCTGCAGGTTTGGAGAAGTCCAGAGCCAGTCCTTTAGAAAAGTAATAATAATAATAATAATACAAGTAATAGAAATAGTACTGCTAAGAAGATAATCAAAGTTATTCTGGTTGTCAGCTGTCAGTGGTTATAATATTATGGCTGATCCGTGTTTGTTAAACTGCCATGCAAACAGCAATATTGGTCAGTATCCATGAGTTGTTTGATTGAGAGAAAGACATGACTTAGAATGAGGATAATTCTATCTATCGATTGTGCAGATAAAACGTGGGTGCCATGGCAACGAGGTAATTATTCTAACGTCACCTGCTAATGGTTATAATGTTCTGTCTACGGGTCTATGACTGCCAATTGCAATACAAACTGTATGCTTTTAAATCTGAAACTGACTTGACACAACATTGGCATAAACATGCATCCGTCAACATGATTATTTCAACAGGCAAATATGTGACATTATGGGATGTCATGAAAAGGTGACTTTGAGTAATGACAAAAACATGCAACAATATGCAACTGTGGCAACGGGCGCCGCATCAAAGCAATCCCAGCTAAAATGGCATACGGGCTCCCATCAGGAAATAAAAATAGAAAGCTGAGCAGCATTATAATGAGAAGACATTGTTTTATTAATGTTTTCCCCTCTTCGCTCTTCTTCCCTCCATCCTGTATTCTTCCCAGCGTAGCTCACAGTTCCTCCCCACTCGCACTCTCTCCTTGGAGGGAAAGTCAAAAGGTTTTTCATTTATCTCAGACTGAAGAGGAAGCACAAAACACGTTTCCCCTGAGAGACCCACAAGGAAACTGCGAACACCTTGCCCCAAATACCTGATCTTGGAAGTGCAAAAAATAGCAGGCAGGCATTTGTTTGCCGGGACGAAGTCTTCCTCGTTCCCCAGACGCCGTGTTGTCATTGAACATTTTGCCGCTGTGCGTTAGGCACATAAAAAGAACCTTTCGATTTTATTGGGCGAAATAATACGTCTCAAGAACAAAAGATAATTGTATTGATTTGTTGAGAATGTGGAGCAGATCCGAATGTGTCTGTTAGGAATGTTTGGAGCTCTGACATCATACATGCTGATTTTTTTTTTATTGCATGTTTGAAACATTCCCTTTTTTCTGAATTGCAGCAAATTAGTGAGCGAGTTCTCACTAGTGCTTAGTTTCACATTCAGCAACGTGGATACATGGGTTTTTCCAAATTCCGTCGAGTAGAGGTGAACAATGAATTTAAATTGGTATCCTTATCTACCATAGGTACTATGATATTTAAAATGTAGTGTATGATCATTATACAGTATTATACAGTGGAAATTGATGGTTTGTCAACATACCAACATGTCGTGATCAAATTTAGAGTTATTGCCAAAAACTACAAGCCCCATCCTGCAATGGTTAACAAAAGGTCATTATGACATAACTTTGTGAAGCAGTGACGTAACGTCATTACAATTGAATTATCGCATGAAATTGACAAAAACTACGTCTTGATAAAGTTTCATGCATATTTGTCAATTCATTTATGAGTTACTAAAAAGAACTCCGTATGTGAAAAGTGAAATATCTTGCTGCAGCATTTCATGACTACATCAGAAGAAAGTCAGTGTCAACACTTCATCAGAGTCACCAGGAACTGGTAATGTCAGTTATGGCTGGTGGCTTGAAAAACGCTTCCTCATCTACAGGCAATTACTCTCTCTCTCTCTCTCTCAGTTAATCTCTGTGTTGCTTGAAGCGACACTAAATCAGATAGATCAGAGCCGTGTTAAAACAGCTACTGGACTGGAACAGTGGGAGTGTCCTCAAAAGAACCAAAGTGCCGAATAGATACACCAGTTGGCTCTCTTTCTGATCGTACTGCAGACTAGTGGTGCACCTTGTTTTATTTTTGTTTAATATCTAATAACACAAATATAATAAAGTGTAAAAATACCTTCAAGTACTTTTTATATATTTGATCAACCCATTAAATACATACATTTGTACAGATACCTGATATATAATAAAGATATATCGTTACGTCCATTCCACAATGACCGAATTTGTGAATATTGTTATACATTATCGTGGGTTTAATAAGATTTCTGTTATAAAATAACTTGAAGCATAATTATTTTTCATATGGGCGAGCCCGGGTCACCTTAACCATCTATCGCATAAATTATTGAATGATAATTAAATAATGGAAACATTGGTAATATATTGAAGGAGGATAGTTGATAGAAAACAAAACATACAACTCAATATTTGCTCATTTTACATTCATTTCAATTGCTAGTTGGAATCTATGGTTATAACATTGTAATAACAGTTTCATACACTCGTTTTGAGTCGTAGGTTGTGTCATTTTGCTCAAAAAAAGATTTAAATGACTTCAAACAGGGTTTTTCCTGGTCATGGAGTGTAATGTGGTTTTGTCCTATTATAATAAAAACCTACTTTCGTTCAAAACTAAACAGTTAAACATGGAATATACATTACTAACTTTGGTAAAACTGAGATAATAATAGCCATATGGAAACACCACACAATTGAGGGTTAATAATAGGGGGTTTGATTTGTTTCATTTTAATAGTCCATGATGTGAAAAATGTAGAACTTGCTGCCATAAACTCTTTCTTTCCATTTCTATCCTTTCTTTGGAGTTAAACATTATTAAGGAAAGGGAAAACTCTCCCCTCTCTTTATCCTTGGATGTTGTTGTTTGATGAAGCTGCCGTGGAAGGTTGTTGCTGAGTCCGTGTTCAGCCATCTCTGACTCTCTGAGTCAGACTCTCTTTTATGGCCCAACATGTAAAAAGGTGACCAATAGTTGTATATTTCTGTTTGCATATTCATGTTTCTGTGGAGATATTCATTTATCCATGGGGATTATCATTATGGGAAAATTAATTGTCATATATATCTATGTGCAATGTTTATGTTTCTATGAGAATATTCATATTTCTATAGGAACATTTCACTTTCCTCTTGTGCAATGTCCTTACATTGATCAATTATACTATATTACTTTATATTATACTATATTGTTTTATTTACAAGTACATTATTAGCCTACTACTGTATGCAGTAATTGAATTAACTTATGTACAGATAGCTCTTTTAGTTCTTCTTATTATTATTACTATTTTAGTTATTAACTTCTGGGGATTTCCTCCTTTATTTATTTATCCATTTATTTTCAAGGAGCCGAATGCAAAATGTAATCCTCCTCCACCTCTCCACCTTTCTGGTGGTTAGCCTGAATGACAACAAAAGTTAATTCTGTTTGTTAAGTTTCCCTCTTTACCATCCGTCATGAATTTGTACCTTTTCTACGTTTAATCGCAACATACGACACAAGACTACGTAGAAAAGCCCACACACTCAAATAAAGTGCAACGAGCGTCAGCACCACTAATTTTTGTAGAAGAAATATTCAGACGTGGGTGTTAATAGAATAGTTGAGAGGTGCAGAATCGTTTTGGAGGAGACCCTTAGGGATGCGTTCAGGGCGAAGAGTGAAGAAGAATCCCTTCCAACGGATGTTGACCTGAAGAGGGAAACAGGAGGGCCAAGTCTGGGCCTTCTAAGTCTAATTAATGGGAGACATTCAGGAAGCATTGACAACCGACGCCCACAGGAGGTTTATGCCAAACCCACGCGCATAAAAACACAAACTCAAACCATGATGCATTTGACGCACAACCACATGTGGGAAACACAAATAACGAAGATCTGAAGACTCAAGGAGAACAATCATTCCCTCTTTAAGTCACATTTGGTTCATATATAAGAGGTCTTCCTACGTGGACACGCACACACGCACGCACACACACAGACACGCACACACGCACACACGCACACACGCACACACGCACACACGCACACACGCACACACGCACACTGACAAACACACACATTCTGAAAGTTTCAATCTGGTTATCAGCTTTGGTGTCTTGGCTACAGGGCTTGTGGGATAGCCCTGCTTCTTGGCAGCCATTTCTAACAGAAGCTGGAAAAACAGGCTTTCAGTGTGTGTGTGTGCGCGTGTGTGCGTGTGTGTGTGTGCGTGTGTGTGTGTGTGCATCGGGGATTCTGACTCATTCTGCAAGCTTGTCTGTTTTTTTTTGTCTTTTTTGACCATGAGTGTGTTTTTTTTTATGATAATGCTTGATTTTCCGGCATGTGCGTTTTATACTTTATCTAACGTGTGAAATATCTAACGCCTGTCTGTTTGTGAGAGGTAACATTTTCTTCATGTTAGAAACCAACATAGATCCACAAAGACAGAGAGTGATAAACTATCAGTAACAACAATGAGGATGTAACAGTCAGTGTTAATCAGTCGGAGAGTAAGATAAATGTATGCATTCTGAAAAATTAATTATTCCCCCGTTCACTTCCTGCATGTGCAACAAAAGGATTTCAAAATGTCATTGTGCAGCTTTTTTATGTTAACTGTTAACTCTTAATCAAAGGGAAATGCTTTGTTTTTTTGTAAATTTATCTGTGAGGAATAATTGACAGAGAAGCAGAATCTAACTTTTAAGTGCCGGATTGTTGTTTTTGTGTTTATGCTTAAATGTTCTCTTTTTCTTCTTCTTTTTAAACCCTTTTATTACACATTACCATCTTCACATTGTGTTCAGTCTCAAGATAGTACTACTACAGAAAAGCACAGTTGATTCGCATCATTACACCCTGGTAACATCATTCACATTACATTATTATTATATTATATTACATATTACCCATCTCTGCGGTAAAGTCGTAATATAGGTCAACTATAGAGTGTTGCCAATGAATCTATATATATATATATATATATATATATATATATATATATATATATATATATATATAAACTGCGTCCTGTCTGGGCTTAACGGGTCGCCTCTTACTTTTAATTATCTCCATCCATCCTTTCTGGATTTTGTGTCAATTAAAGGAAAGAGAAGGATTTTATGTATTTTTCTTTCTTTGACTAATGATATAATTCTGTCAATTTAAGGAAGATAAAAACTCTCTGGTGTTCTTTGGCTTAAAGGTTCGGCTGAATTGCGTGTTGCATTTTGAATGATGGAAAATGTATTGCTCTATTTTTGATAAAGACTTCACGGCTCCTGTTTTCCTGAAGTCTGAGAGTTTGGTCACATCTTGGTTCCTTACAGACGGTACGATCATAAACATTACAGTTTGTAACCGTTTAAAGGCTCTGTGGACCGACTGCATTAAGTTTCCTGAGATGCATCGGTTGTCAGCTGAGAGTTAAAGCACCGGAACAAGTGAATGATTAAACATGGTCCCAATTTCAGGACACTGTTGGGACCCAATACACCTCAAAATATCCACAGACACAGACACAGAAAACATCGAACAAAGGGTTGGAACCGAAGATCGTCCGACTTACGTCCGACTTTTGAATCGGGAGTTAAATTTAATGAATTCACCACCAAAATGTAAAACCATATATGAAACAGCTGAAATACTTAATATGCAAGAATATGAACAATGTATCCAAGATAAATGTTATATTTAGTCCGTAGTATGGTTAAAAACGTATTAATATTGGTTAAATTCACGACTCACTATTCATTATCGCATAAACTAAGTGTTTTTAAGTTATAAAGAGATAAATAATTTGTGCAACAGTAGCTCCTCTTGTGGGTTGACCTTTGCTCTCCTCTCCTGACCCGGTCATCTAGCATCACAAGTTGGCCCTCAAATCCTTACATTTATTAATTTTTCCCGCTTCCAACACCCCAAGATGATCAATGATTTTTCTGCCTTTTCCATCAGTGTTTATATAGAACAATGCCATGAAGGGTAGAAACTGAAGTCAGGAGTTGTTGTCATGTGTCTTTAAATGTTGACCATCTGAGGATCCTGATTTGGGAAGTTTCCCCCTTCAGAATAATTTACAGTTACAATCTGAGCTGTTTTTGTTGCGTCCGCATATGACTGCTGTTTACCCCCTCTCTCCCTCGCTCTCTTCCACCTCACATCTCTCTAATAATCCTTACTGTCATCAACAGATTTAGATTAAACTTCCATCCTGGAGGCCACTGAAGATGAAGCGTAGCTGCTGGTTCTGCTCATAAATGTCTCACTAAGTGATATTATGCCAAGAGCCCCCCGTAACTGGTGGACTGCTGCCTTATAGCAGCCTCCTCTGCAAAACCGTCTCACACACATCCTCTCACAATCCCACCAGCGCATTTGCAAACATAGCTTGTCGCTCCTTTAACTTAAAAAAGCAAACGGGTGTGTTCATATTTCATTTATCCAGATATAAAGTACTTGGTATGACTCTCTCTTGAAAGTTGACCTACAGTAAGAACATTTTACAGGGAGGCAGGAATCCACTGAAGACGGATGACGGACGATGGGATGCAGAGATGAGACATGTGATGTAATTAGGGGGAAACCCCCAAACACAGACTCAGATTCCAGTCATGCTCTGCAGGTGTGCATCCCAATAATCTCATGCTGACTCACTTGTAGTCCAGAACCAATAAACAACATAACTTCTACTTCCGGTTATAAAACAAAACAACCCTCGTATTAAATTCTACGTTTCCGATTCAAACAATGAAAAAGGAAAGAAAAGCTTCCAGTTGAGGATGGCGTTGTTATAATGAATTATGATTTATTACGGATAACTGCTAATTAAGTCACTCAACTTTTCCGCCTGCAGCTAGTGAAGACTTTTCACAGAGGATGGCACAACTGTTGCTTAGAAATACAGTAAATCATGCTATGATGGGGCACGTTTACGACATTTCATCTCCACTAACCAAACATTTAACCGTGATTCTGCTGTGAAGTTTTGTTTGCAGCAGATATTTCCATTCTACATCCTCTATAACTCTTTCTTCCTTCACAGAACCATAATTGGGCCTCTTTATATGTATTTTTAGCATATTTCTGTGAATAATGCTACATTTTCATGTAAACGTTGACTTATGTAACAGCCAGAGGTTGTAGTATGTGACTATAGCGCCCCCTAGGGGATGTAGATGATGATTAGCAGCCAAGATCCCCTTTCTGGGGTCAAAATCCCATTTATGGCTCATTTTGGGCAAATAGAGAGTCATCCTGGTCCAATCCCACAGAGAATGTGTAGAATAACGTGAACTCATTGGTCGTTCTGTCAGACCTGATTGAATAGTTATGAAAGAGTTTCAGAGAGAATTCACTGATTGGTTTGTTTTATACTGTAATTCAATGACATCATAGCCTTTTTCATAACAAAAAAAAAACCAGAGGAGGATATTTATTGGTATTTTTTCCTGCTTAATCACAGGTAACTCACACGCACCAACAGGTACGATCTTACTGATACCTGAAATGCATTATTTTAAGTCCTACCTGTCCGCAGACATCAAGGTTATGCAGATACACCTGATAGTTGTGAAGCTGTTTTTAGTTTATCTAGGGTATGTAATTTAGGCAAGGCTCAACATGAAATAAGGAATGAGCAGAAGAGGTTAATAAACCTGGTTATTCCGGAACTCTTCTTGACTCCAGTTGTTTATTGACCAGAGCTAATGCTGCTGTGTTCTGCCTTCTCTTTGTCTTGTCTGTGAAGACAGCCTAATCGCTGCTGACAGTCAGCTTTGCTCTTTTATTAGCTGTGCGTCACTTGCAATCAGTGACAGTGAAGTCAGGCAACAGGAAGCGCTTGTGTGAATTCAACACCCACTTGGACCCGACGTTTAGAATTGCTCACGCACACGCGCAATCGCACATATGTATGTATGTCGGTGTGTGTGCGTGCATCTTCACAAATAAACTCCTGCACGACTTCCTACACATGCACACATTTGCTCACACGCATGCACCTCACTTCACAAAACGCTTGGACACGTTTGTACGCACACATACACACACATTGGAAATAATGAAACAGCCTCTGTTTGTGAGGGCAGGGGTGTATGTGGGTCAGGCCCATGCAAAGCTGTATTGATTTTTGGGCAGCGCGTCTGACTGTGCTCTCCATGTGAAAAAGACTGACAGCTAATACGACAGCTAGCAAGCATAACTAAAGACACACACACTCATTCACAGGCGGGAGGACCCACAATTCACTGGCCTCCTCTCGTCAGTGCCCCATGAATTGGCAGACAATGGGCTTGTTTGATAAAGAAGAGTTCTGACATCTTATGAACATGCAATTTGTGAGCGACGGGGCAGGAGCGAGGGATGGGGATGGGAGAGGAGGGTCAAGAATTTGCTTCAATCTCTTTAAAGACCGTAGCGTCACCCATATGTCCGTCCGCCCTGGTGTAAACCCACCGGAGTGGAAGGGCAGGGAACGGAGAGTGCTTTCCTTTTTTCTTTTCTTTCTCTATCTATTTCCATTCTATTTTTCCAGGCAGTCGAGCCTCTCTCCCTTCTCTGCTGCGGCGCAGAAGCTTAATGCTGTTTTGTCTCCTGCACTAAACCATGCAGTGGTCATTTAGGACACTATTTAGGCCACAGAAGAGAGTGGGTGGGCTTTAAAACCTGCGCCATCCACTGTCGAGGTCAGATTAGTGCACAGCACCGTTACAATGAAAACATTTAAAAACTGTGAAGGCAGTGGTTCGGAAGTAACTAGATACTTTTAACGAATATTGCAAAGCCGAAAACAGAAGGATCTTCAGAAAAGTTGTGTTTTCGGAAACAAGACAGTGATGCTATAAACAGACATGATAACCTTGTGGATTCAATAACGTAAAAGCAAATAAAGTAGTTAGACGGCAGTCCCATAGGTTAAAACATTTATTCAGCAGCAACGCTAATATTATACAGAAACCATTTCACCGCAGAAGGAGTACTTTTACTTTGGTACTTTAAGTACACTTTGCTGATAAAAATGACATATTTTTCCTTCAATAAAGATTTGAATGCAGGATTCTACCTGTAGCAGAGTACTTTAAGTGTAGTCCACTAGTACTTTTACTGAAGAAATGGATGTGAATTCTTAATCAACCACTGATGAAATGTCACTCATGCTCAATAGACATCCTTCTTTCCACCGAACACGCTCCAAGCTTCATGTAAGTGCTTTCGAATGAGCCCTTATTAATCCCCTTAACTACAGATTTGCGCCTCATATTTACCACAGCTGACCTTTTGACCCTAGCCACTGGCTAACATCTAAGGCTGGAAATTGGCTAATTTGTGAAATGGTAGAATTTGGGGTTAAAGACCACTTAGTGCTAATGGCCGTCTCATCTGGATATGAGCGCCATGCTCAGGGGAGGGCAGGCGCGGGGCAGCAGACCTACCAGTGTTGGTGAGGTGTATTTGCAAGAATTGCCCATCTCAAAGCAGCTAGATATTTCTCTCCCCAACATCAATCTGAATAGCTCAGACTTTCACTGCCTCCATTATCTTGCCATTCGTTATCCTTGCACGCTGTAGGCTTTTTCTCAATTACAGCCGTTTATAGCTTGTGGAGTAATTACATCAAACTCCAGTCAGTTACCTGTAAGGTGTGCTCTACTGTAAATCAATTTGGAAGTTTCTTTCTTACTTCCTTTTCATTTGGTAGTAATGGGCTGTTACTTGTTCCCATGCAAGACAACCAGGGGGCTGAATGGATTCTGGAGCAGGACACTGAACTGATGAGTTAGACAGAAAATCCACACTTCAGAGCTGGGAGACAGAACTTGTCTGCGCCAAGCGACGCCTACTGCAACTATACAGTATTACTGTAACTGTAAGAAATATCATTCATTTTCAAAGTCAAACTTTTGATTATATACAAAACTGTGATTGTACATTCATCCTTAATCAATACATTTTCTTTAGTCACATGCTAAAACATGACATCCATCCATCCATCGTAGCCTGTTATCCTGTTCAGAGATGGATATGAAGAAACTTTTGCTGAGAGTTGGGTAGAAAGAGAGAGAGAGAGAGAGAGAGAGAGAGAGAGAGAGAGAGAGAGGAAATACTTTTCATTGGGTTCGGTGGCAACAGGCTAAGAAAGGTATTCCAGATACCCTTCCAAGTACCTCTACACAGCAACACTCTCCAGCTCATGAGGGGTCCTGGTGACACACCCCAGCCACCCCAAGGGGCTCGTTTTTTGCTGGGAAAAGTGTTTTTCAAAATAGTGATTAATGAGCAAACTCTTCTTTTCAATTCTTTAAAAATTACAGAAGAAATATTCATGATACTCCCTGATATTCCGGGTGTACTGGGAAAGAAATATTCTTGCCGTCTCTACCTGCTGTAATTTCAGTGTTGTGGGTTCTGTTATCTCGCCTTCCTTCAGCATATTTAGCCAGCCCTTCATTTGCACTCGTCTTTAAGGCTAACAGCTTATTCAGCCTGTTTATGGATTGGCCCTCAGAGCTAAATTAATAGAAGAGGCTTTGGGGACCACTGAGGAAAGTCATAAGCAAGACTGTAATGCTCATTTGCAATGTACGGGCTAATTACCCATTTGCCACTCTCCAATCTTGTTTCATAATGTGTTCACGACTCAACTTCTTTGTGTTTTGGTGCCTGCGAGCGATATATGACTTTTACACAACAGAGGATGCTTCGCTTCTGTCTTCTTTACAACTTCATGTGACGGAGATACTGAGCTCTCGCACGTACCCCACACAGGCCCACATGTAACATTCGCTCATTTGAGGGTGGTGCAGTGATTGCCTTCAGCTCTCTCTGTGGCCACAATGTCTGCCTCACAGAGAGAGAGAGACACACACAGAGAGATAGTGAAAGAGAGAGAGAGAGAGAGAGCAGGAGAGGTGGGGGGGCTGATATCAGATGACAAATACGACATTGAAGGGAAAGTGATCAATTGAACATCCTCAGTCAATATTCTAGGTTCTTGTATGAATATGTATATATGGTCCATGTGTGTAAACTAAGGCCCCCTAGTGTCTTTCCAACACTAGGGGGGTGATTTACCTCCAAATGTTTTTGGCCATAATTTCTCAACCGTTGGTATGATTTAGTCCTAATTAAGTGCAAATGAATCGACTTGAGGAGATCTGTCTTGTATATATCTCACTCTAGTTACTTACTATTACTTACTCTGGGGGGGTTTTGACGCAAAAAAAAAATGTCGTACGGACAAATACTGATACGTGGATCATTTTGAAAGGTTATACCCTCATAGACTTGAGTGCGAGGAAGAATTGGATTGATTTGGGGAAAGGTAGGTTTTATATTTCTGATGCTAGGGGGAGCTTTATCTCCATAAACTTTTGGACTATAATAAATCCACCGTTGATCCGGTATAGTCCAAATGTGGTGCGTATTAATCGAGTTTACATCATATTCTAATCCAATAGTTCATATTTCACTCAGTTTGGGGAGATATTTCTACTAAAAACACTGTGGACATAACTTCACATTTCATTTGAGGATTTCAAACAGAAGGATTGCTCGTACAACAGAGGGGATTGGGGACTTTTTAGGGATACAGCCTGACTGGCGGGGGTGACAGCATAGGTCTAGTTATAAGTTTCTATATGTTCACTAACAAAAGCTGTACAAAGCTGTACAAATACTTTGAAGCATTTGCCTTTGATTTGATGCAATTAATTAAAGTATATGATATATAGTTGATAACAATATAACTTATTAATATCTTGATCAAGTTGTGATATCTGAGAAAAAACTTTGGTCAGAAATGTAGATCTTACAAGCAATTACAGAATAAGGATCATAAGAGGGACTTCTGATTTTATCATGTACACGTTATCTCCGGTTCTCCGACTTCTTCAGACTTACAGCTAATGCTGTTCATCTCTAAGCAAACACAGCGTTAACAGCCGAGGGATTATCTGGTTTCAAGGTTTACGTTATGACATGAGCTTTGTGCGAGAGGCTTTAGAACTTATGCTTAGTTTTATATGTGCTTTACCTTAAGTAGCTGTGGTACTTTTTTTGGGTACTTAAGGTACCTTTAAGTACTTTACATAACAAGGCAGTTCAGAGACCTTAAGAGGGACAGATGAAAGTTGAAAAGCAGCTCCTGGACCGATATTTGAGTCAAAGTTAAAAGATTAAAGGTTAAAGACATATACTAATAAGCATAGATACTCGATACATTTCGTCGTTGTTTGGATCAATACAGACGGAAATGAGAAACACCACTGGAAAACCACTGAGGGCAGTGAAGGCATCATTCCAGCCCAACAAACGTCTATGGGTAAAAACATGAAGAAGAAAGTAAATGGAAAAAGTAGAAGAACTGTAACTGTGTAACGCTAACTGTGAATTATGTGACTGACAAAGGAGGGGAAAACACTTGTGTCAGATGACAATCTGTATACTCTTGATCCCATGGATTACTGGTAACTAAAGTCCTAATCTATTATAATAATAACACTAATGATAATAACAATAACTTATACTTATATAGCGCTTTCAAGATACCCAAAGACGCTTTAACGAGTAGCAGCCGGTTGGAGAAGCGGCGAAAACACGACGCCAGCGTCCTCTCCACACATGTACATGTAATGATATTCATTCGTTACACAGAGAGACAGACAACCATTCACAATCACATTAACTCCTACGGGCAATTTAGGGGTCAGGGTCACCATTATCTTAAGGTGTTCATTTGGGTCTGCAGCTTATACGCATAAATACCTTCAAAAGGCTGCAATAAAGCGTCTGTGCAAAGTCTTCATTAGACAATGAAGTGGATCGTAGGGGGAAAATGTATCAAAATAAATGTAAATTTGAAATAAATAATATCCGGTGGAGTGGGTTAAAGAATGAAAGGCTGCGTCACCACAGCTCACTTGAACATTTCCATGCTTCCTTGCTCTGCCTGTGTGTTAATATGTCATTGCACACACAGTAGTAAACTCAGTGTTGAATCATTAACTGTAGGAAATAGATCATTAAAAGTTCAAAAGAGATCCAGGTTAAACTCACAGAGCGAACATTATACCCTTTAAAACTTAAAAGGCAGGAGGCAGAGGACACACGGCCTATGAATAGTCCAATGAGCTCGCCCTGAGGAGCAGCCATGCACGGCCACTGAAGAGCAGCCGAGTGGGGCTGGTCACTGGAGATATTTACATTTCAAACATTCTCCTACAAATCCAGACAGACGGCGGTGTGGGTTAGCTACCGACCGGGAATATTATGGTCGATCTTATTCCAGTCAATAAGCTGGGGGTACAGGTAACAGGGGTCCAACCTGCGAGAACTCCTTCCTGGTTTATTACTTAAACCTTTAATTTACTTACGGCCTCTGATTCTTTTTGGATCAGCAAATTTTGAGTCATTGTTTCTCATTGAAAAGTGTTTACCTCAACCGGACTGGGCTACTTCAACTACGGAGGTACGTTATGTTAAAAAATTCTGCTAGAGGTCACTGTGGGTTTCACCAGTCGACCTTCGTGGCTCACCTCCTCACAGGAAGTTAGGAAGACATATTTAAGGCATGTAGGAATTATTAGGTAAATTAAAATAAAAACATATGGATAAACATACATATATATATATATATATATATATATATATATATATGTTGTTTTTTTTAAAGGTTTTTTTGCATTATGTTCCATTGTACCATGTACTATGTACCATTTATTTATTAACAGTTTTATAGTATAGTAACTACTA
Organism: Lophius americanus; assembly: GCA_037951165.1. Classification (NCBI taxonomy): domain Eukaryota; kingdom Metazoa; phylum Chordata; class Actinopteri; order Lophiiformes; family Lophiidae; genus Lophius; species Lophius americanus. Next base: position 12,620,027 of record JBBDHG010000011.1, on the reverse strand, counting down.
AAATTGACACTTTGCTAAAACATGCTAATCTTTTGATTGGTCATTGCTATCATTATGATGTGTTTAATCTATAAACAATGACATGATTTAGAGATCATGATTCTGACATCCCTCTGAGTCAGTAAATGAGCCGTTTGAGCTGGAATCAAACTCATAGAGCCTCATTATAGTATTCCCTGCTTCCCTACTTAGTTTTGAGAATTTTTGAAAGTACGTATTGATATATTTTGATATTTTCTACATGAGCTGATTCTCCATAGTTCATCCCACATTCTCATAACCCTCGTAAAGTTGCTGCATGAGCGAAAACGCATTTGCTTTTTTATATGTTTCATTTGGTCGTCTCAAATCATTTACAGTGAGATTAAGTGAGAGCGACGAGGGACTGAAAGTGAAAGGGTGAGTCGTATGATTTGATACAGGATTTCTCACTTTATTTTGGTTGAGAAATTGAACTGTTTAACGGGTGTAACAGTCATTTATGCCAAGCGAGAGCTCAAGAAGGGAACTTATGCAGAAAAAAAAAGGGTAACTCATTTATGCGGTGGCTGAGCCAATCTAACGAGGGTCAGGTCTGAAGAACCACTTCTGCCTCATTTACACCAACTTACTGTCATTACACCACCTCAAGGGAATTCAAACTGTTGAGTAGTTAGGGGCGTCTGTAATCACCCTGCTTTTCAGCGGATGACAGCCATGAAGCAAAGGATTCATTGTCAAACGCATCGGATCATGAAGGCTGGAAGATGTCACTTCCATCTCATTTCAACTTTGTGACGTTCTTTAATTAAGAACAGGGTCACTATTATTGCTGGTATTTACCGTAAATTATACCGATTTGTTTTTCTTACAGTGTGGGAGTCATCAGTGAGTGTTCCTGCGATGCAGAGAGTCAGACGTGTCCCTGCGTTCTCGTGGCGCCTCCACTGTATTACAGAGCATATCCCGTACATGCTGAATCTCCACGCCACTGACACACCAGCGCCTGTGGCCTCTTGATCTTTAGAAAGGATTACACGTCCTTCACTCTGCAGTGACATCACCGCATCAGAGGATGAGTGACAAAGAAATGAATTAAACGTATTTATAGCACAAATTTTCATTCGGACAATCGTATAATTTCCTGAAGCGTCTTATGCTTGAGCTGGCGTGGTCATCAAAGGGCAGCTGCGGCGCCTGTTACACGCCGCATAATAAATCCAACTCATAGAGGAAGGATTTGAATGCAATCCTTGTTGGTCAGCAAGATGCTTCCCTTCCTCTGAATCCGTCTGAGATCATGCCCTAATGATGACCTTAGGCCCACTTTTAATCACTATTTGCATTGGCCTTTTAACAATTATTCCACTCCTCTGCACAATTTTATCTCTAGCATGAGAAAGATTCCTGTGATTGTTAGCTGCCTCATAGAGAAAGTCTCTCAGGGCCACGTCAAATTTTTGTTTGCCCTCCTAAGATATGAGGCGCTGGGTTTTACTTCTCTCCTATGAGGCTGCATCTCGTAAGGCGAGCCCACTTCCAAAGTAAGTTCCGCTGAAATGAAGTAAGAAATGTCACTCACACCCACACGTGCCCAGCTGCATGAACTCTGAAGTCAGAGGGAGAGCAAAGCGAGCCTGACAGAAATAACAGACCTAAAAACTGAAACGAAGTGACACACTGACTCCTGAATGGAAATCAGAATCCAGAAATAACACTTTTTCTGACAGGACCACTCTAGAGTGTACCAGAAATACACACGGTCTGTCACATGTCAGTCTGTTTCCTGTAGCACCACCAGCAACACCTTTGACATTGTTCCCAGCCATAGCTTGAATGATGTTTTAACGTCGGTAGACAATATATAAAGAGTACTATACGTGCTGAACCAGCATTTCAACTGGATTTGAACATTGAAGTGGTCGACTGTGTCTCGGTGGGTAGAGCGACTTACCTGAAGGTCGTGGTTCGATCTATAGCGGTCCACACGTTGAAGTGTCTTCCAAGTTTCTCCCAATGGCTCTTCCATTGGTGAACGAATGATGGCGTGAATGTTTACCGCTACTGATGAGCATGTGGCGCCTTGTAAGGCCGCCTTGGTCATCACTGTATGAATGAAAGGGTCAATGCTGTGAGGCGCTTTCATTGGTCAAGCAGACTGGAGCAGCGCCACATTTGTACAGTCCATTTCATTCGTCACTTTCCCATGTTTTGTGAGAGCATATTCTCATCATTTAATGATAATTAATACTTTTATAACAATTATTTTCCATGTTTATGTACATTTAAGCTAAAATAGTCATTTTATATAAATTAGACTTAGATTTGAAATCCATTCATATTTATCTGCGGTGAGGTAGCAGTGGCAGTAGGGTGAGTATTTCCAATGTTCCTCTCTCCGTCATCCCTCTCCAGCTCATCCTGGGGGATCCGGAGACATTCCCAGGCCAGATGAGACATATAATCCCTCTAGTGAGTTCTGGGGGTCCACCCCGGGGTCTCCTCCCAGTTAGGTGCGTCTTCAAAGGGAGGCGTCCCAAGTAAAGGCCTGAACCACCTCAACTGGCTGCTTTAGACGCGAAAGAGAAGTGGCTACAGTCCGAGCTTCTGAACTTTTTTCTAAAAGGCTGAGCTTAACTGGGAAGGAAGCTCATCTGGTTGCATCTGGTGGCCGGGCTTTCTTTCATGGGGCTCAGCCCAAAGAGGCTTCAATGGAGCCCCAGCGCTGTGGACTCACCACAGCGTTGGGATCTGGTGTTAGAGCAGCACTTGAAGTTATAATTTGAAGTAAAGACTACTTTTGTGCATTTGTACATGCCTACTGCACCCAGTGACGGTTCTGTGTGTCACCACTTAACCGATTGGGTTTTCAGACTTTGAGACGAGAGTGTAAGAAACATTTGACCTATTCCCCTTTGTAGTTTAATATTTAACATATACTTATGTAGGTATCAACTCTGCACATTTCTGTGCACCGGCCCACAAAATGGTGCTGCAGCACCTTTAATTCACATCGGAATAATAAAGTAGCCTTCCAGCTTTATGCAAAGTCGGCGTTATTAATAGCCCCATCTTTCCTGCCGCTTTAAATACGGGAGGAAATATTTTGACTCGTTCCAGAGAGAAGGAGGGAGGTGGAGGCCAATAAACATTAGTTTTAATTAATCAATTGATTGTTGTGAGACAAAGGTTGCTCTCCAACCCACCGACCTCTCATCTCAGCTCTGGCATCACCTTGAATCAAAAACTCTTCCCTCGCCCTTGTAAGTCAAGTGGGTATCTATTTAGGGAAAATCTTTACAACGATAAATTATTTTTTGAGCAGCGAAGGATAAATCTCCTGTGTTTTCTTTGACCTTGTGAGCAAACTACAAAAAGTGGAGCGATCGATCGCTACCCTCTGAGATGCCGCAATATTGTATTTTGGAATGAACACAGAAAAAATGAATAATTATATATATAAATATATATTTATATATATATAGAAGCCAAGTCAGATGAACAGCTGTATTGAGACAAACCGTCCCCCCATATGCTGAGGGGAAACAATGTCTGCACATTCTGAGGAGTGAAGATGGAAAAAAAAACACACACTTAATCAACTAACATTGATATTACTTCTGGCAATTAGGAGCATGCTGGTAATGATATGAGTTTTCAGCTGTAAATAATTATGCCGCCTGCAGGCCATACTTTAATTCTCGGCTGTATCTATAAACAATAATCAAACCAACAGCAGCGGGCTAAAAGTTGGAGATTTGTAGTTTGCAGAGCAGCGGTGGAGGAGCAGCTTATTGGAGCCCTGTGGTGATGCCAGGAGTCAGGGTCACCTTCAGGTGCTCTCTCATCTGTACACCAGCACGCTAATGCGCAGCTCTATTGATCAGCCTGTATGCGTCAACTCAAACACACACACACACACACACACACATGCAGGTGCACACAAACCACAGAGATATGAGCTCATAGTCGAAGCATACACACGGAAACAAAGCTACACACAAAAGCTTCAAATCCTCTGAGAAAAATAGGAGGCGGCCAGGATCGTCCAGAGACGCTTTGACCGACACATCAGAAACGCAGACATTAGGAAGCTGTTTTGTAAACACAGAACTCTGGGATTTGCATTAAACACAGAAGATTGATATTATATAGTTTGTTTTCTATTCTAAATGTTAATTGTTTTCGATTTGTGTGTTTAGGTGATGGGAGCGCCTTTACTGGCATTACCTCCACAATGTTAGGTCTGGTAGCAAAAGACAAAGAAATGGATTTAAATGACATTTTCACAATTCAGTTATACATGAACTAAACTGTAAAGAATCTTTTATTTCTGGTGACACACTTAAGTTAAGTATTATTTAGTATTTTTGCCAGATCCCAGGGAAATACTAGTTCATTCTGCTTGCACTACCGTTGTATTTACAGAAACATAACAATAAAGTTTGATTTGATTTGGTTTTGATGTTTGTTTCCTGTTCTATATTTCAGTATTCTGAAGGTAAAACCATAAAAAAAAACATTTTTTGAAATCTGAAGAATTTCCAAACCTGGAAAATCCGTTTTTTGTAATATTTGTGATGTGTAATTTATACACTACAAAAACAAATTGTGGATAAACTGAAAAAAAATGAGTTTCAGTAGTAACCTAAACAAAATCAAATATCCTTGAGTCAGCAAATACGTTGTTCTTACTTGAAGTAATTGGGTTGGATAATTAATCCTTTTTCTTCTGCTTGACCGGGGTCGGGTCACGGGGGCAGGACGCTAACAAAGTGCATTCCAGACTTCCTCAGCAACACTCTCCAGCTCGTTTTGGGGGATCCCGAGGTGTTTCCAGGCCAGATGAGATATACAGTATATTCCCTCCATCGTGTCCTGGGTCTACCCTAAAAACCTCCAAAGGGTGGCATCCTGTTCAAATGTCCGAAACCACCTCAACTGGCTCCTTTAAACTTGAAGGACGTCTTTTACACAGATCCCTAACACCCTATGAAGGAAGCTCAATGCAGCTGTTTGTATCCTGGACCTCATTCTTTTACCAGATCGGCTGGTAAATTTAGAGCGTTGCCTGAATCGACTCTCTCATCACCACAACGGACCTTTACAACACCGCCATTACTGCTGATGCTAAAACCACTCGTCCATTTCACCGTTCATTTTCCCATCATTAGAGAACAGAACACCAAGACACTTCAAATCAATCAATCAATCTTTATTTATATAGCGCCAATTCACAACAACAGTTGTCTCAAGGTGCTTGAGAAATCATTTCCCTTGATGCAGCAATGCACCATGAACCCTAGGGGGACTAGTCACCGTTTTCCAGCAGAGATCTAAGGCATCGGATTTGAAGCTTTTGAGTTTCATGCCGGCCGCTGCGAACCGATCCAATGCACACTAGAGATCTCCGACCGATCCGATAAAGCAGAACAGAACTACATCATTTGTAAACAGCATAGATGCAATTCTAAGCTCCCCAATCAAACACTTTGCTCACCTGGACGGCACCTTGAGATGTAAATCTTAGATTCCAGAGGGTCAAAGGGATTAAAGTAACTCAGTGGAGCATATGCTAACAATCAAGATTGAATAAACCCACATGTCTGTTTAGCTTTCCTGGACTCAATCAGTTTGGCAGGTTTTGTTTTTAATGAAATTAAGAACAATGTCATAAACACTTAATCTCAGAATGTTAAAGAGAGTGACAAAAAACTTATCCTGAATCCACTCCTTAATCTGAATTTGTATAAAAATGTTTATTATTACATTATTGATAATACCCATCCTCTCTTGTGATCTAAGATACAAACCAACCAAACCAACAAACACATAAAAAATTGAGATGGTAGCACATGTCAAGTTTTCAAATCAACGAGGACTAAATACTAACAGTTTGATCTTCCCTGACTTGAACACTCAAGATCTGCAACCTTTTAATTTTTTTGGAATAAGCACCATGGATTTGGGGTTTTAACACTCCACTGAAAATCCCATTGTTGGCGCTCAACCTGATTTCTTACCTAATTTTCTCTCACCTCCTCCCGGGAGGAGGTGAGAGAAATATAAACTTATAATTCAGCTGAGATTGAGACGTGACGGCTAACTTTTACTCACTGTCAGAGAGGAAGTGGCAGCCTGCTGATTGTTTAAGGACCAAGATGAAGTGCATAATTAAGGTAACATATGAAAGCCAGCACTGGGCCTGAGATTAATTACTTCCTTGTCAATACCCTCATCAATATCCGATTAACTAATGACACATGGCCCAATGAGGGATATCGATCTCCTCCAAGTCTGCTGTGTTAATAGGTTGAAGCAGACATCCAGCGGGAAAGCTGACAGAAAACTGCAAGGAGGCTCACGCTGGGTAAGATGAGGGGCCCTAAACACAGAAGCATCCTTTATAATGAACAGTCGAGTCACATTCATGTAATGTGCTCTCAAGGGATTCCACTGATTGCTGTGACCACAACTGACTTATTCAGCTTTGCAAGAATTTCTTTAAGTGATAATTAAAAATGACCCCAAAGGATCCCCCCTCCCCGTTAAGAAAAAAAAAAAAAAAGGACTCAATCTAGATTAATGTTGATGGAATGGCCAACATCATAAGTTAGCCCCTTTTATGATAATGATTGTAATGATAATAATGAACACTTGGATGAAGGATGAACAATCCCTGTCCTGGAGTTGAATCCCTACACAGGTTAATTAGGTAAGATAACATCATTAACCACTCTCATGCCTGCACATGGAATTAATTGGATAAGAGGGAGGTTTAAGTCTATATTTAATCGCATAAATGATCAATGACAGCTTAGCTAGGTAATGGGAGGCTCAAATCAGTAGGCATCATATTTAGATTGCATTTAACCAGCTTAATGAGCAAAGAACCCAGTGGTTTGTAATATAGCTTCTGTAAAGATGGACTTTACGTGAACCGCATCGATTAAAGTCACGTATGACCGCTCCTTGTTGACTTCTGACTGGTTTTACCATTGTGGGCATAGAAAAAAAAAACGGGAATGAATGAATCCAGTAAATTATGTTATTCTAAACAAAACTCAGACTTCATTTGGACACAAAAAGACAAAAAAAGAGGATTGTATGAGCAATGCGAAAGGCCACTAGTGCCCGGATGGCCTGATAGTTTAGTCTGAGCGAAGCCTTTTATTCAATCTATGTATAAAATGCTCACAGCAAAAACCGCACTGTTGAAATTACAATGTTAAACATTTATGAGTTGATTTTCTGCTCCCCAAAAATGACATTTTAACACATTCAGATTCGAATGGCGTTTGATGTTGGAGATAATTGTAAGATTTGATCTCATTTAAATGTTAATGCAACCATGCAGCGATGTAATTAAGCTGCATACACATGATAAATGAAGGCAGGTAAAGTTAAGGAGTCACCATGGGTAAGGGACTTACTACTAGCTAGCACTTAGCAACTTACTGCTACCAATGTTTTCTGAGGCATTTTTCCTAAAGAGGCTATGTAGCTAGCAACAAGTAACCTTCTGTAACTGCAGTTCACTGAGTGAAGAGAGCATCTGTCTAACTAATAATAAGTTAATTAGATTAAAAATGTAATAAATGGATTCATAAAAGGACCCCAACATAAATGACCTCCAAAAATAGCGACAAACTTGCGCGAGTTGAAATCGCTGTCCCGATCACTTCAGAGATTAATTTCAAGTAAATAATTTTTTCAAATTTCAGACATGACCAGAACATGCGGGTTAGACCTCCACCCAGAAGTCACATCGGTTATCTCATTTGAAATATCACTTTGAAGGTTTATTTCAGGATAAGACCTGACATCAAGACACACGGTGGCGTAGAGTGTAGTAACGACGGGTGAAGAGCAAGGTCGTTTTTGTCCTCGTGTTAGTAGATATTTCTCAAGTCGACCGGGAATCACAGACAAAATTCTTCAATGGATTCCGGTGGATCTGCTTATGTTTCAACCACGTCGTCAACATCCTTGAGCTCCCAGAAAAAATCTCACAAATTCGAACGAATTTAACAGAAATATTCGGTTCATGTACTCGATGAGCACAAATGGGCCTTTAATCGACCCAGAACATCTGCAAGACCAAAGGGACAAAATATATAGAAATACATTGTACTCATTACACTGTAGAAAAAATATTTGATTAAATTTACATTATTATAACCAATTTTTTACATTTAATGCTGGGAGGGAACTTTTGTTTGGAATGTTTTTGTAAAAAAAAGGAAACCTGGCGTTTCATTCAGCTTCATTTTGTGGGACTTCACTGTAAACTGTGCAGAAGGTGATGATGTATCTCTGGCTGTGGTGAAACAATAGGAGGAGAGGGAGGAGGAGGAGGAGGAGGGGCACCATGCCATTCTCCACATTAATATTAAATCATTGTTTAACTCACATGCGGTGATGCCATCTGCTGCATGAGGCTGTCACACTGATGAAACTTTATCTTGGCTCAACTCAACGGTTACAGTTTGGGAAATGCATCAGACTGAAAACGATTTCCTCTCTCCATCTGAATTTAAAGCCCAGTTCCTAGTTTATCTTTGAATTCTTTATATGGTAAAGGTTGCAGAGACAGAAGGAAACAAAGAAGTAATTTTTACACGTGAAAGATGTGCTGTTGTATTGTGACTTTCTCTTGCATGGCCTCGGTGTCCCGGTGAGTGAAAGTGAACCTGAGGAGGTCACCTGACACTGTGTGCACATGTGTTCGGCGCTGCGATGCTGCGTCACCGTCACCTTGACGACGGAAGTCTAGCTGACCGCAAAGAGGAAGAATTTGGGCTTCGAGAGGTAACTTAGCGTTTAATCCTACACTGAAACATGCATGTATGCGGTTACTAATATCCTGTGCTAGATAGATTTGTTTATGATCCAGTAACGTTAGTTTGTTGACACGTTAGTTAATAGTCATTGGAATCACCTGAGGAAGGACAGTTTGTCTGAGGTCACAGCCAAAATCCCTAAAAACATTACAGTAGACTTGAATGAATTCTCCCAATTATATTTTGCTGCTGTTTGATTGTATTTGCTGCTGATTTATGCTTAAATGCACTTAAAGTGCAAAAAGATATTTAGAGTAAATACGCATGGAAAACATTTTCACTGAAGGAGAACCTGTCGGCCCGTTTTAGACCCTTATAGTCATTTGTGTCGGCGCCATGTCTGGAGTGTGAATGTTCTGTCAGACAGGAATTAACTCTGACCAAAAGCAAGTCAAATATTCTTTGTTGCATGATACCTGGTCCTTGATGACGATTGAGTTTCGTCCCATAACCATATTTGCGGAGAAAAAAAAGATGTCAAACCAAGATTTCAGGCTGGAGTAGGTCATAGAAGAAGGGAAGTGCCTTGCTGCCTTGCTGCCTGTGCAACACAGACCCCCTTGTCATTTTGGAATATGGGCTTATGAAGCCCATATGTCCAAAATTCAGCCGAAGACGTTAGGGAGGAGGTGTTCTTTCTTAAGGCAGGAGGGATAGAGAAAAAACAGTTGCAAGTCAAATATAGCGTCATGTATTTTTAAAAGAGGAGCAACTATCTCCTTTAATGAACTCATTGTTAAATTCAAAACTGAAATGATTCCACTTCCTTTGAGGAAAAACTCTTAAGACCACTCCTCTGGCTGGAGCAGAGCGATTCTTTCTGATCACCCTCCTTTCAGCACTGAATTATTCTCTTTTGGTCAATGTCTTTGTTAAAAACTTTGTATTGCACATTTATAACTGGACTATTTGAATTTATATTTATACATGCCATTGGAGATCAGACTTTTTTCCTTTCTCTTTCAATCTGCATGTACTTTATAATTTAAATGGGTATTTTTAGTTTTTTTTTTAGTCAGAGTATGTATGTATATATATATATATATATATATATATATATACATATATGTGTGTATATGTATGTGTGAGTATGTGTGTGTATGTGTGTGTATATATTATATATATATATATATATATTATATACAAATAATTCCTATCTTTACAGTTTTGTACGGTGTCCTAATAAATAGTATGTCTTCATTTTTAGACACCTTTAGAATATTTCTGTTTGTTGGAGCTGCTGTAACGACTAAATTTCCCCTTTGAAGATTAATAGAGTTTCTATCTATCCTTCTCATTTGGATAAGGTATCCAGTCAGTTGGACCAACGTTCTTAAATGAAGTTGGACCCACTCCATGTAACTTGGTTGAATCCCCCCTTATATATCGACCCAACCCAAGAACATAAAGTTGGACGAACATAAATTCTTTATGCTGAAAGAAATCGGTTTAATCACCTGGAAACAAATTCCGTGACTTGAATGTTATCTCAGCTCCAACAGAAAACGAACAAGCTGCTGACAGCTTCTTTTTCTTTCTGCTGTGGAACCCTGAGCGGTTCTGCGTATTGCGGGCTCGTTGCTGTAATGATACCAGGAAACCGTCGGAGTCTGTGGGACAAAAACAAAGAAGTTTGCAGGAAAACCCCCGTGTGGATAATTCAGCTGCACGCTGGCCGATGCTGGAAGCTTGTGTTTTCATTGGTGCAATCCTCAGGAAGTACATGAGATATTTAAACATGGTGGTGAACTCATACACGACTATCTCTTTGGACTGATACCATCTAAAGTCCAGACGTATACTCTGTAGGATTTTAGGGCTTTGCTGGTCTGAGGGTTTACAAAGAGGACTTCTGATTGAATAAAAAGCCTGAACCACAAGCAGGAAAGCGATCCAGTCTTTTATGTGTTGGCGGTCCTGTTGGTCAGGGAGCCAGTATTTGGCAGGAGGCACGCAGCTTTAACAACTAATACACTTATGTTTTTCTCACAGCATCACAATTTTACAACCCATATAAAACATTCACAGGCATAAATTCACACACACGGCTCCAGCGTCAACCCAAAAAATGCACGGCCAATTAAAAACAGGATTGTTCGGGTTTCTTGAATTCAATAGAAGACACGTGTAAAAAAAATGCTGCAAAGCATCTCTTAAACTTTAGTGTAGCTGATGATGGCGTATACATTTTAACATTAAGTCTCATATGTAGTATACCTTTTATGTTTTAGTCTCATATGTAGAATACCTTTTATGGTTTAGTCTCATATGCAAGTATACCTTTTATGTTTTAGTCTCATATGTAGTATACCTTTTATGGTTTAGTCTCATATGTAGTATACCTTTTATGGTTTAGTCTCATATGTAGTATACCTTTTATGTTTTAGTCTCATATGTAGTATACCTTTTATGGGTTAGTCTCATACGTAGTATACATTTTAACATTAAGTCTCATATGTTGTATACCTTTTATGGTTTAGTCTCATATGTAGTATACCTTTTATGGTTTAGTCTCATATGTAGTATACCTTTTATGGTTTAGTCTCATATGTAGTATACCTTTCATGGTTTAGTCACATATGTAGTATACCTTTTATGGTTTAGTCTCATATGTAGAATACCTTTTATGGTTTAGTCTCATACGTTGTATACCTTTTAAGGTTTAGTCTCATAAGCAGTATACCTTTTATGGTTTAGTCTCATATGTAGAATACCTTTTATGGTTTAGTCTCATATGTAGAATACCTTTTATGGTTTACTCTCATATTTAATATACCATTTATCACTAACCCCATATTTAGTTTACATTTTATCGTTTAGTCTCAAATGAAGTATAGCTTTCATCATTTAGCCACATATGTAGAATACCTTTTATGGTTAGGCCTTATATGTGTTTCATGCCTCATATGTAAAATACCTTTTATCTTATAGCGTCACATTGTAGCCTCCAAAGTTGTTTACACTGTGTTTTGTGTGTGTGTGCATGTGTCCGTGTGTGCATATATGTATGTGCATATATGTGTGTGTACGTGTGTGTGTGTTTGTGTGTGTTTGCATACATGTGTGTGTGCATATGTGTGTGCGTGTGTGTGTGTAATTGTGTGTGTGCATATATGCGTGTGAGTGTGTGTTTTGTATGTATGCATGTGTGTCTGTGTGTGCATATTTGCGTGTGCATTTGTATCTATGTGTGTATGTCTTTCTATGTGTATTAGTGTGTGCGTGTATGTGTGTGTGTGTTTGTATGTGTGTGCATATATGTGTGTGTATGTGTGTGTGTGTATGTGTACGTGTGTGTGTGTGTGCGTGTGTTTGCATATATGTGTGTGTGTGTGTGTGTGTGAGTGTGTGTGTGTGTGTGTGTGTGTGTGTGCGTGTGTTTGCATATATGTGTGTGCGTGTGTGTGCGTGTGTTTGCATATATGTGTGTGCGTGTGTGTGTGTGCGTGTGTTTGCATATATGTGTGTGTATGTGTGTGTGTGTATGTGTACGTGTGTGTGTGTGTGCGTGTGTTTGTATATATGTGTGTGTGTGTGTGTATGAGTGTGTGTGTGTGTGTGTGTGGGCGTGTGTTTGCATATATGTGTGTGCGTGTGTGTGCGTGTGTTTGCATATATGTGTGTGTATGTGTGTGTGTGTATGTGTACGTGTGTGTGTGTGTGCGCGTGTGTTTGCATATATATATGTGTGTATGTGTGTGTGTGTATGTGTACGTGTGTGTGTGTGTGCGTGTGTGTTTGCATATATATATGTGTGTGTATGTGTGTGTGTGTATGTGTACGTGTGTGTGTGTGTGCGCTTGTGTTTGCATATATATATGTGTGTGTGTGTGTGTGTGTGTGTATAAGGTGCATGGATATCCTTTGGTCCTGGCCTAGTTAACGTGCACGGACCTCACTCTGGCTCTGCTTTCACTGAGTTATTGCACCCAGTGTAATTTGAAACAATTACAAAAACACTGGCCCACTTGTTACAACACTCATTTTCCCTCACATATACAAACCACAGATTCAATAGCTTTACATGTTTTTCAATCACACCCAGTGGAGCAGTGTTCAGTGTGAAAAAGTATAGCATTTCATCCTAGCTCGCATGGTATTGGATAATCTTTCACATTTTGCCTGGGGTTTGTTTTGCTATTTCAGCAGAAACTTGTGCGAGCCATGTGAATTACCATTGGTGGGGATGATAAAAACACTAAATGATAATGTATCAGATGCAAATGAATAAACTATTAGAGTTATCAGAATCATCCTTTGTTATCTGTGATAATAAACGGTGTTTATTGCCTTTATTCTCCGAGATGCATCGCAGAGATAACCGTTGTTGAACACACAAGCAGGGGGGAGTTAGTGCAACACTGCACGGAACGAACGACCCTGTGCTGCACAGTGAGCTATTAAAGGAGCTCTACTAGTGTCAATAAACTAGGAATTATGGGTGATTTTGAAGTTTTGGGTCAGGAGGAGACTCTCATCATGATCCTTCTTAGGTTTTTTTGACATGTTATGTTCACACGTTCTGTTTCGCGCCCTGATCCGGGTCAGCCAGTGATGAGGTTTTGAGGTTTTGTGGAGATGGACACCTTCAGCCGCCTGAATGCGGTTTCAAACCTGGCTCCCTTTAGAGCAGAGTAGATGAACACATGGAGTTCAGGCCTTGTACCTCCATCCCTCTCTCTCTCTCTCTCTCTCTCTCTCTCTCTCTCTCTCTCTCCCTCTGAAGGTGCTGCTGCAGCCTGACCATTGACATCTAGCATTCCTCTCTGCTGCCTTTGGGTTCTCAATAGGGGATTGAGGGGTGCAGAGGCCAGTGCCTGGTTCTCAAGGGTAAAAACAAAAAGGCTCTTGAAAATCCCTAGGAGTTCCCATGATCCTAGGAAAGACCTTGATCCGACCTGTGTTAGATTTCCCTTCCACGGATTACGGCACACAAAAAGTACATATTTGGATAATTTATTTTGTGTTTTACTCTAGATTTGGGACAATGATTTGCAGTGTTTTCTTCGCTGGCACTGAATTATCCGCACCATCGTTTTGTGTAATAATGGCAATTGAAGTTTCTCAATTTGATCTCGGAAGATTTGTGCCTCGTAATCATGTTTCCCCACACAATGTCTTTTCATGACTTTCCCAAGTCAGCAGAGAGGTTTGTGGTTGTACAGTGGAAAGTTTTCAAAGACATTTTCAAGTTCTGGTTTTCTTTTTCCGGTAACAAACATAATATGTTAGCATCAAAGGAGCACACATGCATAAATAATTGACTAATTCACTCAAAGGGGGCCAGCCTAGATTAATTAAGCTTGAATACTAATTTTTTTTGTCTTCACCGACTGACATGGTTGTTGTTTAATAACAAACTGTTTGGTGGCTCAAAATTACCGTGCGCTCGTACGGCTATGGATGAAGGTATCGCTTTTAAGGGTGAAATTGGCTTTTCTCTTGAAACAAAATGCTCCTTCAGATTCATAAAAGGTATTTATTCTTATATTTAGATTTCATTTCAACATGAAGTCTCATGCTTAGCAAACATTTATTATCAGTGTCATATTTGGTGGACATTGCATCATTAACTCTCATATTTAGTACACATTTTGTGATATAGTTTCATATTTACTAGATATTTTATCATTTATTCTCATATTTACTAGATATTTTATCATTTATTCTCATATTTACCAGATATTTTATCATTTTGTCTCATATATAGCATATATTTTATCATAACATCTCATATTTAGTACGTATTTTACCATTTAGTCTCATATTTAGTACATCTTTTAGCATTATCTCCCATATTTAATGTTTTCTTCGTATTGATTGTCTCATATATTCTTATATTTGGCGGACACGTTATCATTTTGTCTCGTATAAAATGTACATTTTGTCACTTAGCTTCACGTTTAGTGCACATTGTATCATATAGTGTCATATTTGTTGTACATTTTGTTAGCCTCATTTACTTCAGTGCTGCTGCAGACACACATGCACACGTTTCGTGATTCATCCTCCTCATTGGCTGCGAGGCTCGGCTGTTGACCCTAATTGACAGTCCATTTAAGCCACAACAACTTCTCTCTTTCTCTGCATCCTTTGTTGTGCTGCATGCACATAAATCACTTCCTGTGCGTTCAGCGCCATTGCAACCCCAGAATCCACCTGTAGCCTCCGATTAAAGAGGGTTTAAAAGTTTACTTATCACTCCCCCAAACAATCTCCATTTTTAAA
Organism: Lophius americanus; assembly: GCA_037951165.1. NCBI lineage: Eukaryota > Metazoa > Chordata > Actinopteri > Lophiiformes > Lophiidae > Lophius > Lophius americanus. The sequence goes on along the minus strand of JBBDHG010000011.1, from coordinate 12,604,977 downwards.
AACATCTTTGGGCGGAGAAAATGTCAGAACCTTAGATGCCAAACTCAAATATCTTATACTGCTGTAAGAATATTAATGTGCATTTCATTCCAGGACTGACTGACTGAAATCATTTAATCTCAATTTTGTATCAATTTTATCATTTCATCTCATATTTTATTATATTTTATTGAATAATTAAGTCTCAGTGTAGTATACATTCACTTAGTCTCATATAATATAGAGTACATATTTTACCATTTAGTCTAATATTTAGTATACATTTCATCATAAGGTCTTAAATTAAGTTTAACTAACACAGTCTAATTTTTAGTAAACATTAATTTCATCATTAAGTCTCTAATTAAGGATGAGATTTTATATTTTATTCTCATTTTAAAATGCATTTCATCACATAGCCTCATATTAAGTATCCAGTATATCACTCAATCTCATTTTTATAATACATTTCATCATTAAGTCTCATATTAAATCTGACATTAAATAATTTATTCGGATTTTAGACTACATTTAGTCACATAGCCTCATATTTACACATTCACACTTTATCCCTCACTCTCTTTCCAGTAAACACTTTTTATTATTTTTTAGTCTTAGAATAATCGCACAGTTTATGCTGCGGTACGGTATATATAACGCAAGATTACGAGATTCTGATCACCGACACCCTTATTCTTGACTCCTCTTCATGGGCACACAGGGTGCCGGTCTGTAAGCGGTAGTTTTCAGGAGGTTTTGCAGTCTATGGTTCCCTGGCAGGCGGCACAGGCAGGGACAGAGGAAGACAGCTCAGAGCCGGAGCCTTGTTTACAGCTGCGTGGGGAAGAAAACAGGCAGACGTAAATGAGGGTTGACGGTTTCATGAAGCACAATTGCTTGATGGCAGATTCAATGTGACTGGGCTGAACTGGGCGATGATCCGTACAGTATGCAAAATTCACTTTCTAGCTGGTCTGCACCCACCAGCCCCTAGCAGCGAGCGGTCTTCCCCAAGCCCTTCCAGCTATGCCTTTGAATGCAACAAGAACTGAACAAGCATTGTTGTGCGCGATTCCTTTTGACAACAATCACATTTAAAAAAAATAAAATAAAAAGAGAGAAACAAGAAAGAGAAAAACAGTCGTGGATGTTTTTCTTTTTGTCACCACTTAAAAATGATTTGCTCTCATGCTAACTGCAGAGTAAGCATTTTTTTTAGCTTTGCACAGAAGAATGTGTGACTATGAAAGAGATGCCAGGACTCAGGGGCTATGCATTAAGTCTGTATACTGTACTATACTGTTCTAAATATATATATATATATATATATATATATATATATATATATATGTGTGTGTGTGTGTGTTTATATATTTATTATCTCTCCTCGGGATTGAATTGTTTCTCATTTTACAGACACAAAGCCTGCATGCTCCATCCGGTTGTGCAACATTAAACAGCAGTCCTTGCAGTGCGAGGAGCATGCTGTCATTGTCAGTAGAGTCTGCAGACGGAGATGAGAACAAGGTATTTGTCTTAGCTCTCCAGACAGAGGCTCACATGGCGCTGTGTGGATTCGATTTTTAGTGACAGCGACCCGAAGCCTAAGGCCCGGGGTGTTTGTATATACTGTACTCCTTCCATGGACTTCTGCTTGCTCTTCTTTGGTTTTTTCTAAGTTGAGCATAGACTAGATTCGGAGTAATCAGAAGACGTATTGACATTTGCGGGACATGGAGCTAATTTACATGGTAAAGTGATGGAAAAAAAACAAACACGGAAAAAAACATCCCAAGGCCCAGAGGAGAAAGAGCCGCAATGGAAATTACATAAGAAAAATAATAATATTTTGTGTTTTATGTTGTTACATTACAGAGTCAATTGTGACGTTCTGAATTATTCTGTGCAATAATTAGGGTTATAAACAAAATGTAGCCTAAAATAAAAGTTAATGTGATTTCTCCTTTGATTCCTCTGCTCGTCTCTCCAAAGTGCCTTTAGCCCTGAGGGCAAAAACATTATTTCATGAAATAAAGAATGTTATCCTCCCTCATTATTCTAATATGATGATTAATTACTTAGGCAAGGAAATATATTCATTCTGACGACAACTCTCACAGAGCAGCTCTCATGGTCTGTGATATAATAAAAAAATAACTTTTCTTCTTTTCTTAGGTTTTCAAAACTGGTTGGGATTTTTCAACTCTTATATTTCATAGATTTTGTATCATTCTGTCTCATATTTAGTCCACATTTTGTCATTTAGTCTCATACTTACTGTACATTTTATCATTACAACTCATATTTAGTATAAAATTTTATCATTTAGTCTCATTATAGGGAAACATTTTGTCATTAAAGTCTCATATTTTGTATACATGCTATCATTTAATCTCATATTTAGTCCACATTTCATCATTTAATCTCATACTTACTATACATTATATTATTACATTTCATATTTAGTATACATTCTTCATATAGTCTCATATTTGACCTATCATTTAATCCCATATCTAGTATTAATCTTATCCATTAGTTGCATGGTTAATCATTAGATATCATATTTTGTCCACATTTCATTATTTAGTCTAGTTTTCATCATTCATACATTTGGTTAAATTACTGTGTCGATTGTGACATCGTAAATTATTCCACACAATAATTAGGGTGCTAAACAAAACTAAGCCTACGATAAAAAAAATAAAGATTTATGTGAGTTTTCAACAAAGATAAACATTTTGATATTCTATAATTAATGCAAATGTAAGATTGCTTGTTTGTTAGTTTGCGACACAATATTGCTAAACTTGAGTGTTTGCGCTGTTTTTGTTTCAGTAAAATGACCCGTTTATTTCTCCAATAACTCTTTTTAGCCGGTGTTTTACATTTGCATAAACGCCAAAACCAAATATGTGTGGGAAAAAGGTGCGTAAAATGATATGAAAATAAATACAAAAGGGTAAAAGTGAAAACACACTCACAGCTGACGAAGGAATCCGTCAGTCTCATAATCCGCAGCAAATGAAAACTCGGGAAAAAACTGATTGGAACCCAGTCGAAAAGAAAATGGTTTTTAAATAAGTTACAATTAGATAAGCATTAATCTCAGTGGTATAAATGAATGTCTTGCTGTAGGGCTTGTTGAATGTAAAAACAGATTTACAAAAACTCCTCTTACCAGATCGGTCTGGAAGTAGTCCTCTATTTTAATTGCTCTGTCATTTAGAGTTGAAATAAGCCCCCCGCTCGCTCTGCCCCTTGATTTTGCCTTTGAAATTAAATATTGTATACAAATACATGCTGTTCACGGGCATGAACGCGGTTCATCATTGAAATCTGCATAAAATGATGCTTTGAAAAGCTCCATGCGCTTTGAGCTACGGAGCTCTTTTATACGGGGCATCCTTATGTAAACAGATCCATAACTTAAACAACTACTTATGCCTTTTACCTCAGCGTCCTTATTGTTCTGCTGCTCCGCAGAAACGAGAGAAATGTGGGACTGCAGCTTGTTCCACATCCTCTTGATTTCAAAGAAACCCAAACTCGCTTTCATTCCTTCCTGGGTTTTTTTTCCCTCCGTGCCACAAAGACCACCTACAAGACTCCCCCATGTTAGACACACTAGAGATGGATGGATGGATGGATGGATGGATGGATGGACAGATAGATAGATAGATAGATAGATAGGTAGATAGATAGATAGATAGATAGATCGATAGATAGATAGATAGATAGATAGATAGATAGATAGATAGATAGATAGATCGATAGATAGATAGATAGATAGATAGATAGATAGATAGATAGATAGATAGATCGATAGATAGATAGATAGATAGATAGATAGATAGATAGATAGATAGATAGATAGATAGATAGATAGATAGATAGATAGATAGATAGATAGATAGACGTTTCATTTACTTAACACAGTTATGTTTCTTGTACTACACACAATCATGTAATACCCAAACCCTTCACTATCCAATATATTGCAACAACAAAACAAACTTCACCATTTTTATTATTAAAAAGATTCAACTATCTACTTTTTGAACATATAAAGGTCATGCCCTCCCAACATCGCCCGTCTTTCATTTCTGAGAGGGAACCCAGGCATCGTCCTTTTTCAAGAAAAAGGGCAAAACACACGCGTTTGGAAATGTGGAAAATCTTATTCTGAGACACTTCAAGTCCTCATTGTGTAGTTAACTGGTTTCAGAACCTCCTTTAACCGAACATCTCGTCTTCTTTCCAGAAATCTTACCCAAATAATTTTCCTTTATTCAGATTTCTCCCTTATCACAACCTGAAGACCCCTCGTATTAAGTAATATTCACATAATGTAATATACTCAACCTGCATGGTTTCATAAAAAGACTATTGTTCTCTCCCCGATCCTGGCTTTCGTTAGCCTGACTTGACTTGGATAGACTTAATAAGACGTGTGCCTGGATTTCCATTCTCATTTGCACACCACCACCACGTGTGTGTGTGTGTGCGTGTGTTGTTGTGCAGCCTGTGTAAGAAGGCATAAGTCTCCAGGAGAGAGTGTGTTTGCTGATTCCGTTTGGAGGTATTTTAATGTGACCTTCATTACACATTCATGTCAACTTTTCTTATCTATTTATGATTAAATTCTTTTCCACTCCTGTTGTTCAATTAGTGCTTGACCCCTTTAGCGGCGATGTAAATTAAATGACATTTTAGTGTCGTCCCATATTTAAAATACTGCGTTAGTTGCGGATCATAAATGATGATCTTCATTCTGCAGCTAATTTATTCATTTAACAATTTCCCTCCAGAAGTTACAGCAGAAGGCTCTGCAGCAACCTAAGCAGAAGAAATCCAAGTCGGCTGAATTTCTGATGGGTAAGTCCTGCTTGATGAGTTATTGCTCATAATTTGTGTAAGGATTAATTAACTAATTACAGACAAATGGCTGTGGGCTAAATTTTGCTCTTGCTTGTCAGGGTGCAATTTGTAATTATTTTAATCATTTCTTCTTCTTCTCCTTTTTTTTCTCTCCTCCTCCTTTGCCGGATTCTGATTTAATTTGAACCTAATTGTGTTTTAGTGTCACTCGTGGAGGATGCGCTCCAGCGTTTTGGAAAAAAAAAAAAAAAAAAAACGTTTTAAATTGTTGTCACAATCTGAGTACGTTTTTGTCTTTTTGACCCTCCCTTCATGTCACAGGCTTTTATTTAAATGTCTTCATTATTTTGTCAGGGAGTGAGAAGAGAGCTTCTCTGGTAAGCATTGAAAACCCGGCCTTCCATGGAGGAGGAAGCACCGAGCTCTCCGTTCCTTCGGTTTGGGTCGGGAGAGAAATTCAAGGTGACAACCCTGATAGCACCCTTGCAGTTCACCAAAAAGAAACGGAGCTGCGAGCCCCCGCCGAAGAACGAGGTGAAGCTTCATTCTTCATTAGCCTCAAATTTGCCGACAGTGGATGTATTCCTGATCTAACCTTCCTCACACTCACTCCCTCTTTCTCTCTTCTCTCTCCCTCCATTCGGGGGGCCCTCGGTCCCTGCATTCCAAAGCGAGCATGTCCTAACAAGCAAACGCTCGTACAACTTCTTCCTCCGCCGGAGACGGCTCCGATAGTGGGTGTTCCATCTCTATCTAGAAGTACCCTCGACACAATCAGCCTTGACTCCCACTCACGGCTACATGCCTCGTGGTGGGCTGGAGTCATAGGAGAGTGCATTTACATACGCTACTACGCTAGCAGGCCGATCTGCTGTCTGTGCGGTGTACTCACACCGCCCCCGAAACACGGCTCAAGGCCAATCAGGCATACAAATATGCCCCCTTATAATTCAGTGTGTCAGGGAGAACTCTTGAGGAATGGGATGGCAAATTAGGATGCGTTCAAGGTTGCAAGTGTGCCAGTTTTTCTCAGGGATGAGTCACATGTGAGATTCATCATTTAATGCGGTTTATTTTGCTTTAGCTGTGCACAGCTAGTAATTATTACCAATTATTTTCATGACGGTTCATGCACAGGAGGTAGGATCACAACATTACACACATTACAAATGCTATGTGGAGGTTTTCTATCAAAGCAAGGGGAGTCAAATAAACATAGTGAAGAGGTTAGTGTTGTATCTATATAATAATAATGGGAGATAATTGTTATTCTAAAGTTGAACTCTAATGAAAAATGGGGAAAAAAAGTCCTGTTTGTTTGGATTTTTCCTGCCTTATATCACATTTACAACTGAAACATAGACATTGTTCCTTGTAAGATAAAGCAAAGTGAAAAACAACCAAGAGTGACAGCATGAGGAATTTTTCCCTATGTTGTTAAATTCTTTTATTCTAATTATGGAATATTCTTCTATCATTAAGAAAATGCAGCTACTTGAGAGTTATAGCGGAAATGGAGCAAAAATTCTTCTGCCGACTCATCAATTTTTTGAAAACTGCTAACTTCCATGTATGAACTTTCAATAAGTGATAAATCTTCTTGTATTATTATTAAAGGAGTCATACAACATGATTCCGTTGGTTAATACAATCCATTTTCCTTCTTTTTGTTCAGTTAAAAGAACTGGGTCCATACATGGTTATGTCAAATAGTTTGAAATACGATCATTTACATGTATATGGGCCATCCTGTGTCCTCACCCATTGGGTAATAATAATAAAGTCAAATTTCTTTTCTGCTTTCTTAGATTTGTTCGTTGAGATTTGGTTGATTAACAAAAAGCAGGAAAAGAAAACTTTATTGAAATTCGAAACATAGTCAACCCATATTCGGATATTAGCATAAATAACCTGGAGATCGATCCACAGTCGGCTATTTCGTTCACTAGTGACGATGTTTGGGATGTATTTGTCAAAACAGTGAGACAGACTTTTAGAAACTGTCGTCTGTCATTCATGTGTCTATCTGCCCAAAACATTTATATCTAAGGCAAAACAAAAAGAATAAAAATCTCAAATTCTAGATTGTTAGAAGGAATTCTGATTTAAAGGAAAAACACACCCGAACAAATAGAAACAGAATAGAAGATGTGACATAAAAACGACACAGGCAGTGTGTTTTTTTTTTCCCATCGGGGAATAGTCCTAACAGTTGATCGACGTGGTTCTTTAGGATGAAGATAACAAAGGCAGAAACCATTATGTCTCACTCTCTGCTGGCAGGAAGTTCTAGTTATTGATATTGAGCATGTAACAGAGACCATAGAGAGGGAAATTTTCATTAGAGAGATGAACTGGAGGACAGCCAGACTATTTAGGCAAATCACAGATATGATTCAAAAGGGGATTCTCGACGCTGCTACCATTATGCAAATCCCTGTTTGAAAAAAGGGTTTCATAACCTCTGAGCTATTTGCAGAGAGATTGTTCAAAGTCTGTTAATGATGCATCCAGGAATTCAACATGTATAGTTCACAGTCGATACGTGACACGCTGTGGAGGAGGCTGCTCCTCGCTAAGTCTTTCAGCCTGACTCTTACATTTTATGTGGGGACAGAATTTAAGAGTTCCGATATTTCACATTTCACAAAAGGAGCTTTTTTGGGAAAGGGACCTGGAGAGCTGGTGGCGCACCTATGCAAACACACTCGCTCCCATTTTTCTGCAGCCAGGTGCTGATACGCTCAGACGTCTGTAAATGTTATCCTAGTGTGGAATATAGAACCCGTCTAAATGCACCGTGCATTTTTCTGCCCCGCAACCTGAGCAATACAAGTAGAGCAATTTAGATTGGAGTGAAATATTCCGGGCCTGTAATGAGAATGATTTGGGGTTAAGAAAGCTGCTTGGTGGGGTGCACTCTTAATAGAAAGACCCTGAAGCCATCTGATTCCCATAAACTCTGTGGAGCAGACTTGATACCCACAGGTCAGTGATTGCTAATAAGAAGTCAACGAGACATGGTCTCAGGTTGTTTTTCTTCTGGATCTGCTCCTCCAAACCGGCCCACTTCTCCCGGCCGCTGACCTCCGAGTATTTAGAAGGTATTGTCTTTGAAATTCCAGGTACTTTTGAGCTTGTAGACTTTCTCATTAGTTTCTTTTGAACACGGCAAACATATGGCAGTTGTATTTAAGAGATTGCCTGCCGTGACCTTTTGCGGCATGCTAATTAGGCCCCAGAGCACGGCAGGCCATGGAGAGGTGCGCTGAGAAACCAAGCAGTCCCTTTCCCCCATCCTCTCTCTCTCTCTCTCTCTCTCTCTCTCTCTCTGCCTCTGTACTCCTGTCTCATCTTGGCCCTACCTTATCTGGCAGCAGTGCCTGCCCCTGCCCACAGATAGTAAGGGCTTCAAAATTAACATTTCGCTTCATGTGCTTCTAATAACCACTAACCTGAACCTACACCGCTCCCGTCTTCCTTTCCCCAACCCCCCGCCAATTCCTCTGTCCCTCATTCTCTGGCCTCTCACACTTTTCACAGGAGATAAATGTGCCCAAAATTACTTTGACCCATCGTCGGCCGAGCAGACAGACCCAAGGCACGGCGGGATGGCTGGGGTCAGCGCGGAAGATGAGCTGGAATTAAGTACGCCATTCTCTGCCATAATAGTTCTCCTTGGTTCATTAAAGTGAGGTGAGAGAGATCACCGGTGGCAGGCCGGCGTTTGTGAAGGCATGATGGTCTATGTAAATACACCAAGTGATGGTATCACTAGATTGGCTGGCCAACCCGCCGTCATTGACGAAGGTCACGAATCATTGGTCAGTCTTCATTTCGACGTGGCTTTTTTTTTTTTTTTCCCTTCCCAAGCAGGGCCACGTCGATAGTTTGCAGCCCCCTCCGAAAGTAGGCCTATTAAAAGCGAGCTCTTGGGAGTCAAGTAATATGCATGTTATAATGAAACATGGCTATTAATGGAGAAGCCATTTCACCTGTATCTTTTGGATATCACTGCCGTGTAATATCAGAGGATTCACCAAACCAAATCTCATCACACGATGACAGCCGGGCTAACAGGCATGTTAACGCTGCCGTTTCATTACCCCGCTGCAGCCGCGGCTCATATCGCCGGTTGGCGTGTTAAGATGTGGTTTGGATGGAGTCGTCTGATGGGTAGAAAGTAATTCAGAAGCACACAAAGGCATTTCATTCTCCAGGATCTCATTTGGTAATTGTTTTGACTTGCAGCGATGATGAATGCTGATGAGAAGGACCTGTATCAGAAAATGACTGCACTGTTGGATGAGGAGGAAACGTTCATAAATTTACCCGGTATGTACTGTCGAATAACTGAAAGCTTGGTTTGCACTGGTAAGTGACTGCAGCGTCAAAGAAACGAGCGTCAGGAAGTGCTGTGTCACAGAATAGGATAGTGATGCTTAAGAATCTGTCTTTATTCTCTCAAAAGCTGCTTTTCGTTTTTTTCAACCTCTTAATTTCAGCTGCATTTAACTTATTCTAAGTTGTACGACGCGACGCTGTGCAGGGTTTAAGACTTTCACATTTTTTTGAATGGGTTTGTGGGTGACATTTACACATTTTAAGAAAAAACATATCTTCAAGGATGCTGGAAATATTCATGTTGAGCATTTGAGATATTTCAAGATCCTTTGACTTCACACGATATTCAAAATGCGTCGTCTAAAAATAAAAGTCCTTATCTCACAGAAGTGAAATGATTGTGTCCATCAAGTGGGAATGAGATATTTCGACACGAAAAATCTCCCACCCAGCACACCGGGTGGGAGATCAACCTAAAGACGAGGCTCTTCACTGTTTTAAATACTTAGATTTTTATGCAGATAGAATCCTGATCTGACCTTTAACCTTTGCTCCAGCATGTAAAGAAATAATGAAACTGTGCATTGAGGATATGCGACCTTAATTTATCAAGATCATCATTTTTTAATAGTTAGAGTGAACTGAGAAAGATAGCAGCTGACGCTTTTATGTAAGTCGGCTAACGTAACGTTAGCTAGTCAGATAACTTCATTGTTTGTTTAAAATGTGTTTTTTCTGACATATTATGTTAAAACTAAAGCCATCGCTGCTAAACCTAACGACTTAGCGATAGTGTGCTGAAATTAATCTTTTAAACACATATATTTAATTAGGAATATTAGCTTACTCGCTAACGTTCCCGCTTAAATAATGGTGAAAAAGACGTGTTCTGAACAATTCTCTCTAAAACACTCATCACACAGTTATGTTGATTTTATTAAACTTAGTTATGTTGTTCACTTTAAATTCCACATGTAAATAATTGCCAACACCAATGAGTAAGAAAAACAATTACACAAAACCATTGGTGGATGTCTATAAGTACATTTTCTCCAGTACTGTACTGACATAGAACTTCGAGGTACCTGTCTTTTTCTTGAGTAGCCATATTTATATTTCATACTACTTTTTACTACTGCTGTACTTCATTTCAGAAGGATATATTCTATTTTTAACTCCACTACATGTATCGCAAAATAACCAAGTAAGGATAGATCATTAAATTGAAGTTGTTGAAATTAGGGGGGAAATAAAGCATTTAGTTGTAATAACTTGAGTTTAGTGATCTATACATCTATATATATATATATAGTATTGAGGCAATGTGTTTACTATAGTATCCAAAATGAAATATGTTTCAAATGCTTTAAAACAACTTCTTTATTTTACTAACAAGAGGATAAAATTATAATAACTTCTTTCAACACCATAAAAATAAAAATAAATACTATTTACCCTTTGGAACACGGTATCCGTATGTTATACTAGTATACACTGTAAATTGTTATAAGTGGGATTTATTTTAAAAAAAAATCTTAAATCATTCAATTTAAGATGTTAAAGCTGTTAAAAAAAATGCATTTAGTTTTGAAACCTTAAATTTAACGATCTACTTGGTAAACTTTGAGGCAGTGGGTTCCACACTTTTTAAAAAGCCACACCTTACACTGTCAGGTACAGTGCATTCTTTTAAAAGTCATAACTAACCAAGACAAAAACAAGGTGCCACGTTTCTTCCCTGTCCCTTGAAAGCAACGCTGGCACAGAACAAAGAATCCGACTGGGATTGGACCCACGCTGGCAGTCGGCGCTTTCCAAGCACAGCCATTGTCTCCCGGTAGGCGTGCCTTTCCTCATTAGCTCAGTTTCATTTACATATGTAACCAACCAGCCATCATTGAGACGGTTAAGCTCGGCATTGTTCTGGCTGAAGACAGTCGCACCAGATCCTGTTGACATGACGCACATCTCCCTTGTAATTCCCGCGAACAAGTGATGGGTTTAGGCCCGCTTCAACGCGGTACAACTGAGCCGGCTCGTATTATTTGCCATTGTCTGGGATTTAGCTGTACCGCTGAGATTAGCAGCCCCATCCATTGTCTTGGAATGTTCATGAAATCCCGCAGAAAAAGTAAAGAGGATCTTGGATTTACAGTTTCTCCATGCAGTCGGCACGGCAGAAGGAAGGAGCGAGTCCAAACGCTGCCAGTAAGCACTTCACCCAGCGACAATAGACATCAAGACAATCACCGTATGCTGTTGTTTGGATGCCTCCCACCGGTGTAGGCCGCCTGTCCGCTTTTTTAGTCAGAACCGATGTATGTCAATACGGATCCTGACATTTTGAGACTACTTCCTGGGCTTTTGTCTCTCCTTCTACAGCCTGCCTCAAAGAATGCCACATATCTCACAGGAAAAAAACAAACAACAAGGCAAAGTCTTAATGGACGGTGGCCATTGCTGCAGACTTTTTTAAGAGGAATCAAAAGAAGATCCTTCAGAAACGCGTTCTTCCATCTTATCTCTGAATGCTATTGCTTTGGCTTGTGGATGAAAGAAACGGAGCGTTCTGTTCATTCTAGTAAGACGTGAGATATCAACCCGTATGAGAACAGCATTAGGCAGTGATAGCTGCTTTGGCCGTCGCACATGTGGGACTGCACACGTCGAATATCTCACGCTTCCTACAAAAAAAAAATATGAGAGGACACACACACTGAAAAACATTGTTTCTTGAATTTACTTTATTATGCCAAGTGGTATCATAAAAAAAGATTATCTAAATCCAGATGTATATTTGAACTTGAGTTTACTACTAGTATGTGGTATTTTAAAGTTGAAGGCACATTACTTTTTGGTTCGGACCTCTGCTGAGGGGTTATGTTTTAACGTCAGTTCATTGGGCCTTCTGTTCTGCTGCCCCTCATCTGTGGAATGCCCTCCCTGACCATCTCAGGGCTCCACAGACGACTGACACATTTAAAAATCATTGCTGCTTTTTGGTCAGGCTTTTATATAGTTATTATTTTATTTTTTATTGATGCTTTTATCTGCTTTTGCTTTGTAGCACTTTGAGAATTGATCCAAATGTAAAGTGCATTATAAATTAAAAGTATTATTATTATTATTATTATCTGTGTGTTTATTTGTTAGCAACATAACTGACAAACTAATGAACAGATTGGCATGAAATTTTAACCAGATGTAGGTTTTGTCTTATCCTAGATGTGACGTTACAGGATGACCTCCCGATGTAACGTCACTATAATCGTTTTTTTGACCCTGCGAGATAGGGTACTCTCGGAGGTTCTTTGCAATAGCTGATAAATGAATCCTTAATGTCCGACGATAAAACCACTTGTGTGATCAGCGGCGTCACAGAATTTTAAACCGATACATTTGAAACCAGAGATTTATTGTCTTGAAATCCATTCAAAACAACTTCTTTGCACCTGCACAAACAATGACAGCCGGTATTATTACATATATTATTATATTATATGGTTGTACCTTTCATCATATGAAGGAACTGGAAAAGGAGGGTCTGGGTGGAGGGGGGTGGAGCTGGGTAGTTCTGAGTACTTGAACGATCCTGAGAATGTTTATCGGAGTTTTTGGTAGATTTAGAGACTGACAGAAACTCACAAATTATGAAAATTATGATTATGGTAAATAATTATAAGTTACTAATGTAAAGTAGTAACTTCTAATGATTAAAAAAGTACGATCAAAAACTTTACAAACATCTTACAACTTTAGCGCATGGAATTATCCTCAAGTGACAACAAATGAAAAGATGCAAAAAGAAACTCAGCGGTGGATAAAGTACTAGGATCTACTTCAATAGAAGTCCTAATACTACACTGTGAAAATACTCCACTGCAAGTAAAAGTGACATTTTTACTTTAGTAAAATTACTCAAGAATAGTCTCAAGAATAAAAGTCAGGGTCCACTGGAGCAGAAAAACACAACAAATAAAGCAAAGTACCTAGAATGTGTTTTTAAGAACACAATACTCTATTAAATGTACTTAGTTACTCTACACCACTGAACGTACTTATAGATGTCTCGATTCCTTGCGTACAATTAGATCAGTTGTCTTTTTCTTCTATTGAACGAACTGCAGTTGTTTATTTCATTATTTAAAATTCCAGCAAAACCATTTGCATATTTGTTTGTTTTTTATATTAAGTTTTCATTGCTTGAATGAACAAGTTAGGGGAAAAAAAGAAAATAGAAAGGTTGTAAGGTTCTTCATGACACTTAAAACAAAGAATGAGGTTCACAGAGTCTGTTTCAGGATGTGGTGAACATTTACCTCTATAGGTAATGTATGTATGTATGTGTGTGTGTGTGTGTGTGTGTGTGTGAGTGTGTATTTGTCGTGATTGTGTGTATATTTATGTGTGTGTGTATGCGTGTATTTGTTTGTGTTTATCTGTGGTTGTGTGTGTGTATGTGTGAGAGTGTGTGTGTATGTATGTGTGTGCGTCTGTGTGAGTGTGTGTTTTCGTCGTGTTTGTGTGTGTATATGTATGTTTGTGTGCGTGTGTATTTGTCGTGATTGTATGTATGTTTATGTGTGTGCGTGTATTTGTGTGTGTTTGTGTTTATTTGTGGGTGTGTGTGTGTATGGGTGTGTGTGTCTGTGTGTGTATTTGTCGTGATTGTGTGTATATTTATGTGTGTGTGTGTGTGTATGTGTGTGCGTGAGTGTGTATTTGTCGTGATTGTGTGTATATTTATATGTGTGTGTGCGTGTATTTGTGTGTGTTTGTGTTTATCTGTGGGTGTGTGTGAGTGTGTGTGTCTGTGTATATGTATGTTTGTGAGCAGGTGTGTATATTTATACGTGTGTGTGCGTGTATTTGTGTGTGTTTGTGTTTATCTGTGGGTGTGTGTGTGTGTGTGCGTGTATTTGTGTGTGTTTGTGTTTATCTGTGGGTGTGTGTGAGTGTGTGTGTCTGTGTATATGTATGTTTGTGAGCGGGTGTGTATATTTATACGTGTGTGTGCGTGTATTTGTGTGTGTTTGTGTTTATCTGTGGGTGTGTGTGTGTGTGTGTGTGTGTATGCTCACTGATGCATAACTCCCCAGGTACGCTTCTAGCCTCCAGGGATGAGGAGGTGTTAGAGGTGAAGGCGGGTGATCTGGTGCTTCAGCGGCGACTGCTGCTCCACGGTGGTTGCGTTGCCTCAGGCTGCAGGCCCTCCCAGGTCCACACCACTGCCAAAACCCAGACTGGGGCTGCTGCTGGTCTGGGAGGAGAGTCTGGACTGGGAGCAGGTACGCTGGTAATGGGCAGAGAAAGCACAATAAAAAGAAAAACTGGGTTTTTTTTTGTTTTACAGTTCAAATGTTCTCTTTTATGGACTGAGATCATGTTTACAGTTTATTATTTCTATATTAAGAAACTTATAGTAAGTTAAAATTGTTAATGACACATGATATACAATCTGTATTATTTACTATGATTCATCATCAGCTGTTGAATGATGTTGCCAGAATTTTGATTTAAAAATAATGCTCACCCTGTACAAGAAAAGAGAGCTATAATCTCAACAAGTTTACAGTTACATAGTAAATTCTATCAAATGGCAGTAAATAACATCAAATTCAGCTTTTGTTTAACCTAAAAAACTTTCCATTACGTAGAAACGTCATTGCTGCGTTTGCTTTCTGCCACTGAGTCACGCTGCCGAAAATCCTTTGCGTTAACTCAAAAACTATATCATGGATCATTTTCAAACTATAAACCCGCATAAATTTTAGTGCGAGGAAGAACTGGTAAGATCCATTGTATATTTTCCAACATTAGGGGGAGCTTCATCTCCAAAAGTTTTCCGGGCATTATTTTTCATTCATTGGTCCAATTTAGTCTGAATTTGGTGCGACATGAATTGACTCAAGGGAATCTTTCTTATACATATAATATTTTACGCTAATACTTAATATTTTACTCACTAGAGGGAGCTTTTGTCAAAAAACAGTTTTTCTGACATGACTTTACATTTCTGTTGAGGAGGTCA
Organism: Lophius americanus; assembly: GCA_037951165.1. NCBI lineage: Eukaryota > Metazoa > Chordata > Actinopteri > Lophiiformes > Lophiidae > Lophius > Lophius americanus. The sequence goes on along the minus strand of JBBDHG010000011.1, from coordinate 12,589,742 downwards.
ATCAGGGGGATATTTCCTTAAGGCGGAATAATACAGTATTAACTTGCTTTTACCGTTACGGTATTTTTCCCAAAACATGTATTTTCACAGTAAAATTCCATGTTTTCAACATATTTCGACCAAACATGAAGTTATTTACTGTTTCTTTGACGAACATAATTTAACATATCTACCAGAGTGATATACTGTTTTGAATTTGACGGTCTTCTACCGTTAAAATCTGACCTTTTTTCACAGATCTTTTATACAATCGTTTCAAAAATGACTGTGATGTGTTACGCGAGAGCTGTGCCAGCGACATTTTATCTTATATTTTCTATGAACACCATCATCTTTTTTGACACCAACGTTCCTTCTTGCAGCGAGGACGGCTAAGGAGGCGGTCCCCCACTACGCCCAGCAGCTGAGAGAGCGCGTGCGGCCTGACATGATCACGCTTGGCAGCCTTTCACTGCAGCAGGTCAGCGCTACAAAGAGGAATATCTGTGTCATCATCCCATATTCACCAGCACATCAGCCATGTCCATTATACTGTGTATCATGGCTTTCACTAATGGACACAGAGGGCGTGCGTGTGTGCGCGCGCTTTCCTCTGCTGTTTTGTCCGTGTGTGTGTTTCTTCCCGTTTTTTCTTTTCGTCCTGTACCCAACCTTCATTTCCGACAGCCGTCCTTACAAAAGTTCCTCCTCGCTGCAGATGGTTTGAACCCCAGCCGAACGCATTCATGTGCGTTTTCTTTATCTGAAAACATCCATTAAAGGTTAGATAACTCATTAATCCTCAGCTCAAAGTAAGTGCGTGGATTTCGGTGGTATAATCGACGCTGCACACGACGTCCTCACAGAAATAACGTGTCTGTGGAGACCTTGAACTCATCATAGGGATATGTGGCAGAGGCAGGATTTCCTGGATCCTCTGCTCGTCTTACAGTCTTTTCATGTTAAAAAAGATCACGTCTACTTCTCATTGTGCTAACTGTAACGCTAACTGCGTTGTAGGAATATTGTCAACTTTGCGCATTTGGACCTGAATCTTCTTCCAGAACATCCCATCACTCAGAAAAAAGGGAATGGGTGGGGATATAATAACGCTGTGTTTCCATTGTGTTGGCAAATCTAGAGACCCAAACGTTAGCGCCTACGTACACCACAACGCAGAACTTCTATCCGCGGTATTTTTTAGTTCTAATCTAATCCTTCTTGAAAAGACACGAATACAAAGTCATAGTAATTGGGCGAAAAAAAAGGTTCATTATTGTCTTTTCAACAGTTGACTCATCCTCCCTTGTGGATAATCGGCAGCATCTCCTCTATACTGTATCAGTATTGGGATCAGTCTTCTGCCATAATGTGTGTGCTCTCTCCTACTGTTCCTACACCCACCTCTCATTGAAAGCACATTATCCTCCAGAGATTTCACATCTATTTTAAAAATAATAGTGTTTTTCTCCTTCCTCCTTTCCCCGGTACAAAGCCTCGTCAGGGCGAGACGCTGTCACTTAGCAGTGTCAATGCATCTGAATGGGGAGTGTGTGACTGAATGTGCTGACTGAATGTAAAAGCGGCAGAAAGACTCATCAAACGCTGGATGTCTTTAGGGTCTGGCTCCGTATCGATTGCCTGCAGATTGCGTTACAGTTGGTCGTCGAGCTTAATTCTGCCATTCTGATGCGCCGCACTGATTCATGAAGCTGCATCTTTAGAGAGTGTGAATGTTTTTGTTCGTTTATTCTCAGCAGACGGCTCCGAGGGGATCGCTGAAGATGAAGAGTGATTGGGCAAAGAGGAAGGACAGACTGATGGCCCTCTTCAGTGGGACTGTCCAGGTAAAGGTTTAGGTACTCTACTGCACCAGAGACGGGATCCTTTTTTGTTGTTGGAGGACAGGAACTTATGTACACTTTATTCACAATTTAAACCGGCCAGATACACTTAAATTTATCGTAAGTATGTATGTCATGATAAGTAAGTATGTCATAATCACAATGAAGAGCCCTAGAGACTGGACAATTTATCAGAAATCCTCATTTGCATTAAGATTAAATGAAACTGTGGTGATGTGAAGTAGTAACTTCTTGTCAGGCCAGGATTTAGTCCAAATGAATCGATTTGAGGAGATCTATTTGGATATATTGTGATTTTCTTTAACAGTTCATATTTTACTCACTAAGGGGCACTCAAAAAGTGTCCTAAACTAACTATTTAGTGTTTTTGGAAATTACCTTGGTCTGATTAAGTCCATATTGGATTCATGTCTATCTCACAAATGTCATATTTTGCTCTGGTAGTTCATATTTTGCTCAACAGGGGGAGATTTTTTACTAAAAAACATTGTTTTCTCACAGAACTCAACTATTTCATCCTTTTCAAATTACATAACCACATAGACCTTAATGTGAGGAAGAACTGGATTGATTATAGGAAAAATGGGTTTTATATTTCTGACTCTAGGGGGAGCTTTATCACTAAAGCTTTTGGAGTCCCAATTTCTCAACTGTTGTACCGATTTAGTCCAAGTTTGGTTCATATGAATCAACCTTCCATCTGGTGTCGGTTGTGTTTTATTCTGAGAGTTCATGTTTTATTCACTAGAGGGAGTTTTCTGTTATAGAAAATACTGGGACATAACTTCATATTTAATTTATGGAGTTCAATCTGGGGGCTTTCTTGTACTATGCAGGGAATTGGGGACTTTTTGGGGACATACCCTTGCGGTCTGAGAGGAGACCATAAGTCTAATTACATTTTAGAGTCATGCGGTTTGAATTCAAATGTAATTAGACTATTAACTATGTTTGTCATCACATCCACTCAAAGGATCCTCGTTCCCAGAGAGATGGTGACGATGCAGCGAGAGAAGAATCACAGTCCGACCCGCTGAACGCTCACTGGTGAGTCCAGCCCATTCCATATTTCTCTCCCTGTGTACAATTGATGTCACATGACTGTAATCATTAATTGTGCGAAAAGCACTTGTATCCCCGCTGACATTTGAGAAAGGCATGTAATTCATAAGTCATCTGCATGGCTTCTCCTGTCGACAGGCATTGCATTGTGGGTAATATGGCTCCAGGGCACCGAAATCTGTCCATGTCATTGGTCCATCAACTCATAGCGAGAGCCCCGCAGGCGGTCGGTCGGCTTAGCATGTTTAAGTTTTTAGTTATTATGGACTAGCATGCGGGATGACGTGATAAAATCAAGAATGCGCTTCAAACACCAGCATCTTCTCTGGCGTTTGGTTGTTCTATGGGTGGGTGGTAGTCGGACACCAGCGCCGTCAGATGAATGCGGTTCAGAGTTTAGTGAGCTGACCTCCTCTCGACAGCCTTGAACTCTGTAAATTCCTTCTGATATCAATGGTGGGTGGCTATTAGACATGGGAGACTTTCTATGCATCACCTAGGGCTACATCTGCCTGAAATTTAATGAGAAATGATTTCACGTTTTCTTTCCCTACGCCTGTGAAGGAAAAAAATAAAAAAATAAAGTGGAAGAGACGTGGAGCTGACTTGTGGTTTTTGTAACAAATGTGAAATTCATTTGTTTCTACTGTTTCTGATTTAATGGAGGTCGAGTAATTGCATTAGGAGACACATTGGGCCTTGTTGTGAACTGATGAAAGCTCATGTAATACTTTTGATAGGCCAGCTTGGAGAAGGGAAAGAAAGGAAGCAAAGAGCCGTTGCCTGCCTTTGATGCCGAGCATTTATTTGCTGAATTATCCCTCCTTTTACAAGCATCTTATCCCCAGTCACAGGCAGGCCAGGGCCCCTGTGATATTGCTTTATTTTGAGGAATTAAGAGAAGTGGCGAGGAGACAGAGCGAAGCAACCGCTTATTACATTACGACTGATAAGATTGAAAGGCCGAGGTAGGCAGAGGGAGAGCGTAAGAGAGAGAGAGAGAGAGAGAGAGAGAGACCCGGTGGAAAGTGTTTTGTTGCGGCGTTATTAGATTGAGCTGCTGTCGGCTACAAAGTGGAACAACAGAGAGTCCAAAATGCAGGTGGCTGTTAACAGGGTTAGCTCCATCTGTGTGTGTGTGTGTGTGTGTGTGTGTGTGTGTGTGTGTGTGTGTGTGTGTGTGTGTGTGTGTGTGTGTTGCAGCACAACCATTGAAAGCCCGTCACTCAGAGCGCTGGGGGAAGGCCAAGAGGAAGCAATGGCCAAATACGGCCAGATGACAAGGATCCAAGAATCTTCATCTTCATCTTCACCATCACGGCCCCTATGGCAGGTGAGACCTGTTTGTCGCCGTCAATACGTCTGACAAACATCCACTCGTTGGAGGCACACAAAAAGAAAATGTTAAAATGAATCTCTATTTACCAGTGGTGAACATTCACTCAAGTACTTTACTCAAATACACATCTTAAATACTTGTACTTTACTTGGGTAGATCCATTTTCTGCTACTAATCTCTCTAATGGAAATATTCTGCTTAATTTCTACGCCACCATCTTTTTCTGACAGCTGTAGTAACTAGTTACTTTTCAGATTACAATTCTCAGGTATGCTTTATGTTAATGTCTTGTGTTTCTTTATTGGTTGAGAGAATTATCCTACTTATTAAGCTTATTAGACATGATCAAATGATTTAACTACTTATATTAGTACAGCAGAAACATAGGTCCTAAACATTAATGCAGTATTCCAGTAAAAATCTATGTAACCTATATAATCGTAAAACACAAAGTGGGATCATTTTAAGGCCTTAATTAGTACTTTTATGTGGATATATTGACAACATTCTGCTGAAAAAACTTACATACTTCTACTTAAGTAAGGTTTTGATGACCTTTTACTTGTCATGGAGTATTTAAACAGTTCTGTATTAGTACTTTTACTCGAGTAAAGGATCTAACTTCTTTATCCGCCACTGCTGTTTAAATCAAACCAGAAATGTTTACCAATGACCAGAATTCTTTTAAAAAAAAGGGAGGTTTCTTTTTGCACAAAAACAGTCAAATGATGTAATTATATGAAATCCTAGGATGAATGGGACCCATGGGAGAAAGAAGAAATCAGATCCTTGATTTTCTAGGTTTTGAGATTCCTTCACTTTCATTACAGCGCACACTGTTCAGCAGAGTGCGAGCTGATGCCCACACAAAGGAGGCTCTGTGCCGCACTCACACATTATCTGTACACTGCATATAAAGATTCCCCTTTTTTCCCAATGTGTTTGGATGGTGCCTGTTGTTTTAGGTAATCTAAGTAGGAGGGAGAGGAGATAAAAAAAAAAAAGAAAAAAAAAAAGGGGGACAGAAGAACTGAAAAAGGAGGCAAGTGAGGAAGGGAGCAGGAAGCTGCGGCTTTAGCGGTAGCATCAGCAGCTGTAGGAGTGTGCTGTTGTGCTGCATCTGGGGATGAGACTGCCATGCCACCGTGCTGGCTTAAAGATGTAATGAATCTTCAGTCGGGGGGCTTTCCTTCCAGGGTGACAACTGGCTTTGAGGAAGGTTGTAAATGCAGGGGAGATTGTGGTATAATTCCTCAGACTGGCGTTTGTGCCCCCCAGTCACCATTCGATTATCTCCCAAATTGCTGTGTTTCACTGAGATAAAGATTTTTTATGGCTTGCTGACTTGAAACAACCGGCACAGGCAGAATAGGGGGCAAAAGAGGGAGAGGGAATGAGAGGAGAAGAGAGAAAGCAATGGCCAAACCTGCCACGCATAGTAATTTCCTTTGGTAAATGACAAAATCTTTGTTTGTATGACATTTCCCTAAAATTACTGCAGCGAGATGAATCTGAAATATAAAATGTCACATTTGGCATGCAAAACTATGAAAATATATTTCTGTGCAAAATTCATGGAGGCATTTAATTTAGAACGTGTTTAATAACTAAGGCAGCCTGCATCAGTAATCCTGCCCGGAGGTCCCGAAAAGATTGTCATATTTATTCTCTCCCTTTTTCACCCCCTTCCTTCATTCCGAAGCCAAAAAATTTTAAGGGTAAATGTTCATTGTTAATTAAGATTTACTAATTAAAATGAAAATAATTAAGGAGAAGGCTTAATCTCCGAATATTAGCCCGTACTTACAAAGAAAGGAAGTTTTTGTATGTGGCATTTCCTGTCTCTATTAACAGTGCATTTTGTCTGATCAGTCAACGTGTGGAAAGCCCTGAAAAGATGTTTCAGCGAACGGACGGCTGCTTGCCAGCAAAAACCACGGAGGATCCCTCGCTGGAGCGTTTGATCTCATCTGTAGGAGTGCTGTAATGTTATGGCACTTTATGCACAACTCAGGCTCGGGGCAAACAAACAACCTCTGATATGGAAAATTGGCTCACTTCACCTTTTACCTCCGCCTTGCCGCCTTGTCTCTTCTAACGCATGTGCAAGCATGTGGGACAGATAATAACAATACCTCTTAAAGACGTTCTCTACACGACAACCTCTAAACTGTGATCTGATGTTGTTGTGTTTGTTTGGGCCGTTTGCCTCCTTTTTCCTCCTCCACCTCCTCGTCATTCGCAGTCTCCGCTCTCTCTGCTGTGTGGGTTTGGAGGCCTCCCTCACCTCCTCCCCTGTGTTAGATGAGTGGGCTAAACCGCTTTGCCACCAATTATACTAATTTCACTTCTGCCCAAATTGTTTTTGTTGGTTTGGAATGCAATGATGCTCCAAGTGTGGAGATTGAGGAGCATTATTGCAAAGCTCAGCTGGAGTTTATTTTGTTTGTGTATTTACTCATCCCTTAGCTTATTTGTTCTTCCTCACGTCTGTTGACGTTCATCATGTCTTGCTCCTGTCATGGCCGCGCCGGCCCCGACGCCTTCTGTAGCTGCTACTGCCACGTTCCATCCATATCTTTAAGCTCTCGTCGAACATGCACACAAACATAAGAAATGAAAGAAAGAGTACCGAAGGCAAACTCCGTCCATATCTGTACGGTTCTTCAGAAGAATACGACATAAAACCTCTCTTACTCTAAAGGTCACAGCTGACAATGTGGCAGAAAGAAACATATTCTTTATTCCTTTGGTATTCAAATTTCTTAAACCTACACCAAGTGAGTTTTCCTTCTTTCACAATCAAATCATTGCGACAGATTACTCCTGTTTGACTGCTGACGTGAGCAGTGATCTAATCGGAAAGGACGTTTACGTTACACACGTCAATCGGAACCGTCAACAGCTGAGTGACGAGCGAGACGATGAGTTTCATCAGAAGGTGGGCGTCTGTCCTTTGATCAGGGCTGTGTTTACTGTTACTGTGACGCTTTTAGCGCAGAAACAGCTGACAATAACTCACGTGAACTTCTGTTCTGAAGGCATGAGGGTGCAACGGAGGGAGTTAAGGCGTTGCCGTACCTCAGAGCGGTTTTACTCTGACTAGCATTACATCATTACGTGGTTAGCAAACATTCCGTTATCAGTGAGGCTGGCTGTGTGGTAAACACACCAGAAATGTTACGTCGGCATCGACATCATCCGCCGCAACATCAGAAGCAGAAACTTGTCATTATTCTGAAAACCCAGGTCCAGCGATGGTCAGACTGTCACAGAGGTTCTTCCCCCTCCTCATAACCCAAGTCATTGCTGCATGAAATGTGATGTTGGACATCATTCGAGACCATAAGACCCAGATCCACGTCCTGGACAGAACTCTTGATTGATTTGTTCATTCCTTCTCAGTAACCGCTTATCCTGTTCATCGTCCCTGGGGCTGGAGCCCATGCCAGCTCTTTAAGGACTTTATTCATGCTCAACAAAACCTGAAGTCGGTGGGTTTGATTCACTTTGTTGTTGAGGGATTTATGCTTCTAGTCAGCGTCGTCAAAGTTTTCCGTGTTAAGTTCATTATTTCTGAATTTGCCGCTTCATTTTCGGAGGGTTTGATTTAAGAACAAACCCTCTGCTGTTGTCCTGATCATTAAATGTTGGTCTCGTGAAAGTGAGTACGGCCGCCGGGAACGCGCTCACCGGGGATTATTCTGTAACACCGTTTACATACAGCGCTTGGCTTTCCCAAAGTCTCTCTGGAAGGACTTTGACTACCCTCCTGGATAGGAATGAGCTCTGATTGGGAGAGCGCCCTCCCTCTCTGACAGGGGCGTCGACACGCAGCATTCTGTTTCTGGTTTGGCGTCTCTTCCGATCTATCGGAATCAGGCTGTCCATGTAAAACCACCTAATGACAAGGAGAGATGGTGGAAAGAAAGCTGATGAGCAGGTGTTGTGGAAACTGATGTGTGGTAATTGACTAAGTAAGCAAGCTGTATTTACTTAACACTTTCCCAGGCAGGAGTCCTTGTTGGTTTTAGAGGCAGGTTAACTATTTATTTTTTCTGGGTGTGCGACGTGGTAGTTGGCACTTCAGTGCAAATTGCAACACCCAATAAACATAAATGATAACATGGGTCGAAAATAGTTTATAAGCACAAACACATACAAACACATGTAGAGCTACTAAAAAGTAGTCAATACTATGTAGTAGGATTTGATCCCCCTCTTCTGATCCAGATATGATGTGAATAAACCAGAACTTGTTCTTGTTCTTTGACTTCTCCATAGCAATCTATATGAGTTAAACATCTTGTGGACATAAGAATGAGAAGGGTGAGCATCTCACCTCATCTCACAACAAAAAAGGTTCCTACTATAAATCCAGACCCTTTTCTGTGTTTGAACAGAAATATATTCTCAATGTTTTGTATTCCAAACGTGACATTCTATATTTCAGATTCATACTGTGTGCTCACTAAGATTTGGATATACCGGGAAAATCACATGTGTGACTGATCTGGTCATTGATCAAAGAACAAGCAATAATGAAAGTGTGAATTATGATGTTTGTCGGCCTTGAACGCTGTCACGATGCAACTAACGTCAGCTGGGATTGACTCCAGCCCTCTGCAACCTCGCATAGAATAAACAGGTTGAGAAAGAGTCAGAGTAGTCCAATATCATATAGCACTCATGGAGGTTAGGATTGGACAGGACAGAACAGGCTAGGATAGGATAGGACAAGATGGGACAGGATAAGACAGGAAATGAAAGGAAAGGAAAGGAAAGGATAGTATAGGATAGGACAGAACAGGATAGGATAGGACAGAATAGAACAAGACTGGACAGGACAGGATAAGACAGGAAAGTATAGGTCACAACAGGATAGGATAGGACAAGATGGAACAGGATAGGGTAGGACAGGAAAGGATACGACAACATGGGACAGGATAGGACAGGATATGGTAGGACAAAAAGGGACAGAATAGGATAGGGTAGGACAGGAAAGGATAGGATAGAATCGGACAGGATAGGACAGTATAGGATAGCACAGGAAAGGATAGGACAGAATAGGATAGGGCAGGATAGGACAGGATAGGACAGTATAGGACAGGACAATACAGGAAAGGACAGTATAGGATAGGACTGGAAAGGATAGGACAGAATAGGATAGGGCAGGACAGGGTAGGACAGTACAGGATAGGACAGTATAGGATAGCACAGGAAAGGATAGGACAGAATAGGACAGGACAGTATAGGACAGGAAAATACAGGAAAGGACAGTATAGGATAGGACAGGAAACGATAGGACAGAATAGGAGAGGGCAGGACTGGGTAGGACAGGAAAGGATAGGACAGTAAAGGATAGGACAGGATAGGATAGGACAAGAAGGGAAAGTATAGGATAGGACAGGAAAGGATAGGACAAGAAGGGACAGTATAGGATAGAATGTGATTTCCTACCATGTTGCCTTCAGTGGATGAAATAAATGATGTGTTCTTTCTTTATTATAGGGGAACCAGGAGTCAACTGTCCGGCCTGTGGAGGTGTGTGTGTGCTGCCTACGAGCCACTAGAGACAAGCTACCAAGGGGCCTCTACCTGATCAGTGTAGCCCTCCACAACCGTCTCGGTGGTCCAGCTCTGGCCAGGTGTGATGACAAAGAGTGGATAGTGTCCACTAAGCCATTTGAGCATCGGGGCCGCTTCTATGATACCGACCTGCACATCAACCAGAACCTGTTCATGGTGAGTCCTTTATTGATGGAAGGTGTACAAATGCAAAAAAAAATGTTAACGCTAACAGGTGAACATTTCATCAGTTCTGCTGATCTGCTGTTAAAAAAATCAGTAAATTGAAATTTATTCTATTTTTATGTGTACTTAATTAATTATCTTCTAACATCAACACAAAGTGAATGTTTTAAATGGTCATTTTATTTGATAAGGTAATCCAATACCAAAGTAACTACTGAGTTTTTTAGACCTAATATCTAAAAAACTCTGTTCATCTCCTCAAAAGACCATTTACAGAGGCAGGAAGTTGGTTTTGTAGGTCCCTTCAGTAGCACACCCTGACAAAATCAAAAGAAATTCCATGACAAATGAGGAACAAGGTGACGGAAATATATCTATTGTTTGTTGAGTCACATCCCAACAAACAATTAAACATTGTTTGACAAAATGCCAGACGACCACGAAACGTGTCAAGTTTTTGTTTTTGGCGATAGTTCCTCTTCCTCTTTCTGTTTTCCTCAGTTTAATCAGCGGTGCTGGAGACGGAGCAGCTTCCACATTGAAGGGGTTATGAGAAGTTATATGGCTGTAAAAGATAGCGTATGAAAATAGGCCCCACACACAGCCTCTGGGTTTTTCTCCGGGGATCCCTGTATGAATAAAACAACAACTTTTCAAAGATGACATTCAATCCATGCATGTAAATCAAACCCAGGATCAATTATTCATTCATATAAAGAAGTAATGTTTTATTGGAATGAAAATGAAGTACAAATGCAGTGAAATATTTAGTGTCTTTTCGGCGTAAGTGTCAGCGGAGACGGCGGACTGGAAAAAAGGAAATAGTGGAAAAAAAGTTGAGAAAAATCACAATTGTCCAAAATGTAATAATTTTAAGAACAATCCAGCCTCATAGTTTTACTCAAGTTACTCCATTACGTTTTCTGACAGCTGTATCTAATTGTTACTTTTTGGATTGTTGCTGGACAACTAAGTGTATTTACTCAAATACAAATGACATGAAGTGGTGGCGGGAAACTGTGTGCATTCACTCAAGGACAGATTTAGGGTACGTGTATTTAAATTGAGTAATTCCATTTCATACTACTTTATACTTCCAATATATTACACTTCGGATTTAAACATAGTACTTTATGTTCCACTACATTTGTCTGACAGCCGAAGTTACGAGTTCCTTTTTTTTGGATTACAATTTTCGTACACCTCGCGTCGGGGAACTGGGTCTCTCACGGGACCGGACTCAACTGTAAGAGTAGTTAGATTACCTCATCCTTTAACATCTTCGGTAGTAGCATAGAACCCCACATTAATGCTGTAGTAATATTTATTGTGTCTTTTCTTTATTCTTTCATTGTGTTCTTAATAATTGAACACTGAGCGGAACAAATTAGTACTTTTACTTACATATTTTTACTTAAGTAAGGTTTTGAATTGCACTGAAGTATCTTCAGAGTGTGGTATGAGTACTTTTACTCAAGCAAAGGATCTGAATACTTCATACACCACTGCGTATGACGGATGTTTTTACATTTGATCTTTTGACGAGACAAAACAGGAGATTAGACGTTCCTGAAGATCTTAAAATATCCTCCATTGAAGCTAATCTTGAAAACCCACACTCTCATTTTGGACAGTGGCTATTAACCTGTGGATTAGATCCGTAGATCAGTTTAGAACTGACGATGTGTGCTACGAGAAAGAGACGGGACTAAATCCCGTGTCCTTTCTGATCCCAATCCGAGTTTTGTTCGGGCTCTGAATGGAGCTTCTTCACTGTTCGACTCTGAAGGCCTGCGCCGGAGCATTTAGCATATGTGGACACTGTCAATGTGCTGCTGGTGGGCGTATTCACTGAGCCAGAGCCTGCCGATAATATTGTCTCCGGCTCCCATCAAGAATGTGGGATTGGGTAAAAGCTGGCATAAATTGAATGCAGACCTGGGATCTGATTTTTAGGTTAGAAAAGAAAAGAAAGGTTTAAGTATGATATGGTAAATGCTTCAATTCGCTCTTCCTCGCCAAACCCTCGGCTGTGCTTTATAGACAAACCTGTTGTTGTTCTCACTGACGGTGGTGGAAACGCAGATCAGATTTGTCTGAGACTATCCAGCTTGGCTCGAATGTTTTCTCTTTCTCCTCTTGCCCACACTGTAGCGTATGATTTTAGAAGTGCCTTCTAAGAGGAAATGAGGAATTAGTGATGGAGAGAGGAGGCCAGAAGCTTATTTTCCTTTCCTCCCTCTCTCTCTCTCCCTCTCTCTCTCTCTCTCTCTCTCTCTCTCTCGTTTTTTGCATTCACCCTTTGTTTTGTGTGTCTGGCTTTGGATGTAGACACAAACAGTTCAGTGGGAGATTTTTGGGATATGCTGGCATGTGACGCTCCTTCTTAAAAAGTACTCTGATCATTTAGTTTTGTAAAAATACTAAAACTACTCTGTGAAAATGCTCCACTGCTAGAGAAGATCGTGAAAACTTAACTCCAGCAACTGTATGTAGATATATTACTAAGTATCAAGAGTAAAAGTACTATAGATCCCGTCCGGTACTGTCCATTAGGATTCCGGATTACCGTCATTACTGCTGGTACTGCTGTTTTTGGTAAAGGCTGAGTTAATCTAAGTACTTTACGCACTTCTTTAGTGAGATACTCGGGTTTATAACTAGTAACTAAGCGATTAAAGCGGTCTGATAAATGTTGTAGAGTACAATGTAGAACATATCTCTCAGAGAAGAGGAGGAGTAGAGGAATAAAGTGGAGATACAAAAATATGTGACATTTGTACTTTAGTAAAGTACTTGAGTATGTGTATTTAGTTACTGTCCAGCCCTGCGATTAAAGACATGATGGATTTTCATGTGTATTATTAAAACTAGTGCCGTTTCATGGTTCTCACAAGACAGGAAAGGTAAGAAAATTCTAATTTGAAAAAGAACAATTATATAATAACAATAAATGATTAATAGCCCAGTTATCACCATGTATATCCAACTATATTGATTTTAAATGTAGTGAAAACTAAAAGAATAAGTGCGTCTTAATGGCTTGGAAATTGCTCTACTTCTCACGATAATAAAATATTTAATAGTTATTGCAAAAGAAAATAAATAATAATAATAATAATAATGGCCTGATATTTTACGTGGTTCTCTCAGGACAGTGATTTAATAGAAGAGCTACTACGACTGCTTAAAAGTATTTATCTAACCATGACGGCTGTGACACGGACCTACATATTAATGCAGTTATAGCAATATTAATCCAAAACATCACAGAATTGTAAAACACTCAGAGGAACCATTCTACTGCACGTTCAGTACTTTTACTTTGATACTTTAGGCTCTTTTTGCTGGTAATACGTGTATGCCTGAATACTTGTATGCTTGTATTGAGTATTTTCACAGTGTGGTATTAGTACTTAACGGATGTGATTACTCCATCCACCACATGTATAAAGTAGCATCAAATGGAATTAAGAGTAAGCACAGTGCTTGAGTAAATGTACTTAGTTACTATCCGAGGAGTTTGGACAGTAGAAAAACCTTAAAAGGAAGATAGATAAGATACTACATTTCAATAATAGAAGGGTGGCAGAGAAAAAGTGTATAGGGTGATCGGTGTATTTTTCTCCTCGTTTTTGGATCATTCTGAATGCGCTGAGTCATCCTGCACAATAATAGTCATTATTCTTGCCTCCCCTCCGTTTGTGGACATACGCACTCTTTATTGTAAACTATCAGCCTGTCTTGAAGGGATCAGCGTATTTTCTAAAGGTTTCAAAACAGCTCTGCAGCAAACACAGGAAGTGGGAAAACCTTTGAAGCACATCATCCAGCCTGGCAGTAACACCCACGTAGGGAAATTTGCCAACTTATGCAGGTGACTACTTGCAATAACTTGACACACAAACACTCACACATGCTCTCAGATTACTTTATATACAGGTCATCCTGTCTTGCAGTAAATTAATGTTATGAAATATCCATAATCCACAATATAAGCCATCAATTTGTGTCCGGAGTTAGACACCACTACCCATCATTTCACAGGTGCATACCAAAAGCAGATTATCTGGGGGGGCTGGGAGGGATACGTATGATTTATGTGTTAAGACAAGTCTTCTGCGTTTTCCATTACAACTAATAAAGGGGTAAAATATTTCCACCTGGTGATGGATGAAGTGGCACACACCCCACTGTCAGTTCATTTTTTAAGCAAACCCACCTTTCTCTGGGTAAATAAGCATGCATGTGATTGCCATCAACTGCTAACCTCTAACACCTTTTCTTTCTTTTTTTTCTTCATTCGAGATACCCTTATTATCATCAGTTTGATTGATGGCGTTCTTACTGCATTGAAACTTTCAGCAACTGCCAGTTCATAGACTATAACGGAAATCTTCACTCCTCCGCCACCCTGTTTTTGATAGTTTTATCATTCCAACATCTTGTTTTAGGCGATTTGCTGAGTGGGGCAGGTAGGAATGACAGTTAAGAAGAATACAAATAAGTTAAAGGACAAATCAGGTCTCGGCTGTAGATTCCATGTTTCCCCCGGGGGCTCCTGTCCTGTTTGTCACTCTCTCTGTGTCTCTTTTTCCTTGGCTTTGTGGTCACGTCCGTTCTGAGTCTGAATACGAGTGCATACGTTGGTGCGTGTGCTGCAGGCATGTGTGTTCACCTGAGAGAAGCTGGCGGTGACTTTGGGCTCACCTATGTGTCTGCAGACCCTACCTGCAGCCTGTGAGCTCCTGCCTTCCTCGGTCCTGTTATTCCAACTGATTCTACTGCCGGGGAACGGCAGCCATGTCAGCGCGGTGATGGCTTGGGGGGCATTTCCTGTTTGTGGACCGGGCCTCTGGCACGTCCAGGGCAGGTGTGTCAAAATGAGATGACAGAAAGCTCTTGACTTCTTCCTCTATTCATTTTCTTTACTTATTTATTCATATTTCTACATTTCACTCAGTCAATATGTTTTTATTATGTTTCATTTTCCCAAAATGTCTGGAAGATGTTAATATTATTATTGTTATGATTCTGCCTTTCAGTAAGTTCATATTATTTTAATTATCATTTATCTATTTATTTCAATTATAATTACTATATCGATCATGTTTTGACATTTTGCTCTATTTTCTATTTATTTTGATTGTAACTTTAATGATTGTTACTTTAATGATTGTGTTTCTCATTCCAGTTCTGTATCTTCTCTCATTTAAGGATCTAAAATTGTTTATCAAATTTTACAGCCAAATTATTTTGTATTGTTACTTTTTTACCTATCAAATCTGCGGTATAACGGCCATTTGAATGACTGATTGATTGATTGATTGATCAATTGATCGATAGTTGTTAAATATTAAGTATATTAAGATAAGTATTAATGTTTGTTGTATTTTATCTGTCGTAGGTGTTTTACTTTTAAAAGCTACTATATTTCCTAGAATACCATCATCATTATGTGTTTTGTATTCGTATTTATTAGCTCAAGGGAAATTTACCCATCATGCATCTATTTGTGCTCTGACTCTTACTGGTTATGTTCCATTGAACCAGGTTCAGAACCCCTCTGCTCAGGGGGGAGCCGAACACACAACTGGACCAGTTTAAGAAAATTGAAGCCTTAATCGCCTCTGATCTAGACCACTGGCTGTGCAACCTGTACTTCCAGGTGTGTGCGATTAAAAAACATGTGCATACATGTTCCTTTCAAACATTCCTATCTGCTGTGTTTCCTTGTATATTCATAATTGTGTGCAGGAATGAGTTATGGTTCTGAGCGTGGAATAATGTGCTTGCATGTGTGTGCATGCATCCGAACCCTCACTCCGACTCGCTTCCATCAGTCTGAATGCGGGTCGCTGGATCCATACGGAAATATGAGGAAGAACCAGCAAACACACAACAAACAACGATGTTTACCCCTGCTAACAAACACAACATAAAAACACACACAAACACACACAGACGGCACAAACAGACAAACACACACACACACACACCACAAACACCGATACCACAAACACAAACACCGATACCACAAACACCGATACCACAAACACAAACACACACAACACAAAAACACAGACAAACACACACAGACAGCACAAAAACACAGACAAACACACACAGACAACACAAAAACACAGACAAACACACACAGACGGCACAAACACACAGACAAACACACACGGACGGCACAAAAACACAGACAAACACACACAGACGGCACAAAAACACAGACAAACACACACAGACGGCACAAAAACACAGACAAACACACACACCACAAACACACACACCACAAACATAAACAGCAGAAACACAAACAAAGACCACAAACACACATACCACAAACACACATACCACAAACACACACCACAAACAAAGACCACAAACACACATACCACAAACACACACCACAAACACACACACCACAAACAAAGACCACAAATACACACACCACAAACACACACATCACAAATACACACATCACAAATACACAAATCACAAACACACACATCACAAACACACACCGCACAAACATACACCGCACAAACACACATACCACAAACACACACACCATAAAAACACAAAGCACAAACCTACACAGCACAAACACACAGCACAAATACACACACCACAAACAAACACATCACAAATACACACATCACAAATACACACATCACAAACACACACATCACAAACACACACCGCACAAACACACACCGCACAAACACTCACACCACAAACACACGGCACAAACACACACGGCACAAACACACACCACAAACACACACATCACAAACACACACACCATAAACACACACAGCAAAAACCTACACACCACAAACACACACAGCACAAACACACACACCACAAACACACACATCACAAATACACACACCACAAACACACACACCACAAACACACACATCACAAACACACACGGCACAAACACACACCACAAACACACACATCACAAACACACACACCATAAACACACACATCACAAACACACACACCACAAACACACACCACAAACACACACACCACAAAGACACACACCACAAACACACACACACAACACTCCACAAATCCACAAAACAACACAACAAAACAAACCTCCTGTGTTTTCTCATGGCGTGAAGACATTTATACGGGGATTGATGAAACACTAAGTACAGCAACACATTATTCTTTAATCAGTGATCTTGTAGTGACTAGTACGATTATCTAAAGTTATATATTTGATTTCTTCAGAGGTGAGAAGTAACAAACTACAAATACTTCATTACTGTACTGAAGTAGAGTTTTCAGGTATCTCTACTTTACCTGAGTATTTATTTTCAACTTTTTTATCCCCCACGTTTTAATACACAGTCTAGCGTTTGTTAGTCCTTACAATTACCAAAACAGACTCTTTACTTGAGTTGACTTTTATTTTTGGTTTTTTGAAAACACAGAAAACACAAACTGAATCTTTTGTACACAATTCAACTCAGTACTTTTATTTGTATTATTTTTTTTACTTTTAAAAGTTCCTTTTAAAAGTTTTTTTAACTTTTTAAAAAACGTTTTTATCCTTTTTTTAACTTGAAATTGAGCAAAAAACCCCAAATCAATCATTTTAATTTTACCTTAGTTATTTTTAAATTAAAAACAACTTGACTTGTACTTGAGTAAAGAATGTCTTAACTTTCTGCATAATTGACCTCATTCTCTGGACCAATCAGATATTCAGAAAAGCGATTGAAAAAGAATCACACGTCTTTCTGTTTTTCTGTCGTGTCGTTTGCAGCGGTTTTCTACGTGATGTGTTGGAGTGCGTTTGTTGTTGTGTGGGTAAAGATGTTTTCCTGGTGTTTTGTCTCTTTGCATGTGCGTTCTTAAGTTGCTCCACGTTCAGCTCTCTCAGCCTCCGCAGGTCGGTGAAGATTGGGCCGGGATTTCATAAATACCAACAAAAAACAACAACAAAAAAACCCCTAAGCCTTGAAAGAGCCGACCGGCCTCGGCCCGAGAGAGCAAACAGGAACCACATCTTTAGCCGGCGTTTCCGGATGAATTCGACTTGATGCATTGATTACATTAGTAAACATCTTAATAGAATTAAAAGCCAGAAGAAAGGTCTCTGTCTTGGTTTGTGGATTTAATTGTCCCTTTGACTGTCACATGTTGTTCATATTACTTCATTATCATCGCCGTTGCTTTGAATTCTGGGGGATGTAAAAAAAAAAAACAAGGAACACATTTTTTTTGCAGATGCAAAACACAATTTGGATATTAATACTAATTGCATTTATGCTTTTAATTGAATTATTGTACGCCATTACGGCACACTATGACAAACACTAATAGTTAAGCTTTGACTGCAGTTTGATCACTAACACCTGGAGTTTAATTACACGCACATGCTGTTTTCCCGACAAGCCATGGTGATGCAATGGAATGATAGGAACATAAATGCTAATGGAAACAACAGATTAATGTTCACACAACCCACATGCAGAGCTCAAAAACACACACCTGTGTGCCGTTTCTAGGTAAAGAGGCTCCCTTCCGGACCGCCTGAGCCCTGCATCACCCTATCAGAACCCCCTATCATGCCCCGCCCTGAGGTCCATCATGGGCAGCCGCGAGTCCAAACGCCTCTCCAGCACCAGGCCCATCTTCATCATCCACAGTCTCACCTATCGCCTCACCAGCGACCACCTGCAGGCCCCAGCAGCAGAGCAGCAGAGCCCGCTAGGGTGCGTTCTCACCGGGGGTCCCCCCTGCACCTGTCAGCTGATTCTGCTTGCTCTTCCTCATCTCTGCCAGGTAGGGGCTCAATTTTAAAAAAAAAAACACCCCCGACTATGACACAGTCGGGAGAAAATGTCACCCTAATGTCAGCAGCTCTGGGATGAGGAGAATGGCAGGTCTCACCGTGGAGCTGTTCTCCGCCGAGGTGGATCTGCTGGAGGGTAGGGTTGGGTAGTCAAACTGGGCCAAGGTTAAATCAAACAAACAATGTTTTCTCAGTTAAATAAAACGCAGACACCCAACAGAAATACTGCAACATTAGTGTTTGTTCTGGTAAATCTTCAAGCACTAAGAACAATATTGATAGAGACTCTCACATAAAGCTGTTGGATTATAATTCATTCATAAATTATCATCATACTTATGAATGATATATATATATATATTTATATATATATATATATTTATATATATACATATATTTATAAAAAATATTTTTTTTAACCTGCTCTGTCCAACTGACTCGTTATGTAGATTTGAATCTGCAAAGGAAGAGTCTGTAATTCTCCACCAGTTGCACGAACTCCATTTTATTTCTTATTATTATTTCTTATTTTTATATTGTGTGTTATTAGTTCATGAGGCGACCTGACCGAAAAGGGGGCTCAGGGGGGTGGGAGGGAGAAAATGCAAAGGGGGTGGGGCTTACAAAGACATCCACAATATATTGGACAACAACAGCAATTATATATACATAACTATATATACAAAACTATGAATAGGTGCGTACTTGTACATGCAAACACACATATACATACACACACCCGTACCAACATGACATTCATAACTACATCACTTTGTGTTCACCTTATAGTGAGTGTGCAAGTGTGTGTGTGTGTGTGTGTGTGTGTGTGTGTGTGTGTGTGTGTGTGAGTGCAAAGATTGTCACTCGATGTGGATTCAAGTGGGGGGGGGGTTATCACCACGCCACGCTGACC
>JBBDHG010000011.1:12522500-12567500 GCA_037951165.1 Lophius americanus | reverse complement strand
ATGGAATCTCGTTTCTTTTTAATGAATGAATGAATGAATGAAACCTTTTTTTAAAAGACACATGACTGACTTGAGAGAAAACATGGCGGCTCAGTGGAGAGCGGTGTTTCACAGGAAGAAGGGACTTTCTTCCCAGTGGCTGACAATCCCTCTAAACTTGTGCAATTGTGCTCCGGGTGATCTGGTTTCCTGCTCCAGACCAAAGACAGGTTGACGTGAGACTTAGAGTCCCAGGTGTGAGAGTGATTATGTTTCCACGTTTCACCGGTCTGGTGCTACTTTGCTTTTCTTTCGGATCACGTTGGGATAAGCTCCAATATGATCCTGAATTAAATATGTCCATCAAATGCATCGATGAAGTATTCCAATGTGGTTCCAGTTACGTGCAAGGTGGTCCGGGCAAGGTCAGTCCAGATCTAGAGTGGGCTAATGATTTCTGTTAATAGGACTTACTGCTTATTTCTAAACTTAAAACGCTGCTCAAAAGGTAAAACAAGATCCACAAATCAAACACAGGTTCATTCGGCATTGATCCACCACAAAAGCGAGAGGCTAGCCTCTTTGTTATTAATACATCCTCTCTTTTTTCTTTTTCTTCTTCTTCTTCTTCTCCTTTTTTTTTTCCGCATGCACAGCTCATCTTTATTTAACAGTCCTCAAAAGTTTCTGGGGTGCTCAGCTTTAAACATCACACAGGCTTTTTAATTACAAATGAGTTGTGACAGGTCTGCTGGGTAGCACCCTGGCCCATTTTAACCGTGATGCCGGCTGACAGCTCGGCAGTGTTCTCCCAGCGCCGAAACATGTGGAAGAAATTGGTCTTTTACATTTCACAGCTTGTCGCTTCCTCCGCCGCCTGACCTGTGACCCCCCACAGAGATCCTAACACCCACAAGGGAAGTGTCCCCAACGAACTGACTGCCTTCCCAGAGAGAGAGAGGGAGAGAAAGAGAGAGAGAGAGGGTGGGAGGCACTTACTTTTGGGTAATTTATGTCCTGCCACACGAGGTGGAATCCAGGTTTGTTCAAAAGACGGGGCTGCGCACATTCCCACAGCCAGGTGAGGAGGTTGCTCGGCGAGTGAACTCGATCCGTAGGAGGAATAATGCATCAAAAGGTGTCCCGCACCAAACCTCATCCACGCCGTTCCCTAAGTTGACCTGACGTTTCTGCCCCATTTGCATAAAGATCTGTTCGTTTTGTGTTACCTCTGTAGCGAATTAAAGCATTCATGTGGGGCGACGGTGTCAAGGTTGAAGGGAAGGATTGGACGGACAGCTTTAAGCTCGGCAAAAATGGAAATCTAACAAGTTACAGAAGAAGAACAGATTCAAGCAGCGTTGATCGGACCATCGCCACTGGGCGCCCGTCAAAGTGGGTACTAGTCACAGCCTCACTGCCCGGAGACCCAAAGATTGACACAGAAGTAAATTTGTGCATTGGGATTATTGCGAAAATAATATAATTCCATACTCTGTTTCGACCATTTTGCAGTTGAGAACCGCCAGGAGATCCGGTTCCAGTACTTGATGATGTCATGACCACAATACTAACAGTTTTATTCAAAACTGAATGTTCACCCGCCATAGCTCTTGTTGGCAGCAGGTGGAAGTACCAGTGTAACTTTATATCTTTATATATAACTTATTCAACATGAAGTCTGAGGCGGGTCGGTCCTGGTACACTGGAGTTATAACAGTTTTGTGTTATAAGACAAATACAATATAATGTTATAATAACAGTTACCCTATACCGCCCATACCGTTCAACAAAAACTCAAGTTATTAAGAACTTTTAATCCTTGTGGTTTAGATGTCAATCACCAAATTTGAAGTTGTTCCGGTTCAATCTGTAGGACCAGATTGTTGAAGTATGTGTGGAGCAATTTCACCATAAATGGAAATATCACCTGTGACTCAAGCCTTCGCAGTTTGATGAGTTTTCTAGCATGAGTACGTCCCACAAAAACGCGATTTATTTAGAAGGAAAAGAATCGAAAGTTAGAACAGTTAAACAGTTAAACACTCGTTGCATCACAACATGCCTGCATGCCTTCTTAGTCGGGACATAATAATCCTAACTTTCTCCTCTGGTGGTTTTCGACATTTCCTTCCCATTTCGCGGCCCTCTGTTTGTGACGTGAACGTCGCTTTCTTCTTACGAGGATATTCCTCATAACCCATTTGTCTCAGAATGAGTATATGGAGACCGGGATAATGTCGATATCCAGAGCAGAGCTTGACAGTGAGACTAGAAGTTTGTGTTCCTGAGGCCTTCAGTTAATTACTCCCCGTAGAAAAATCACGGCGCCTGATGAGGTGTCCATTACAGAACTAGAACCAAACCCAACTTCCCGATCCCAGAGAACTCCTCTGACAGGTTTCAAAAAAAAAAAAATCAACCTCACTTATTCCACGAGCCCTAATGTGCTCGTGGAGGTTTTTGTGTTTCAGGTCACCCTCGGTGACGATGATGATTGTAATTCACCTCATTTGACTTGCTCAAGCCAAATGGAGTGTGTTTGGCTTTTAACGGGGGATGGGCTGGAGGCAGACTGGGTGAAGTGACCTTTCACATTAGCTGAATGATCCAGTTTCAGTGGGCTTGTTTGAACCTAAATGACTAATTAGATTAACGTCTTATTCCATGGCATGAATTCGGTGGATCGTGTCGGGCTTGCGGACAATCCTGCTGTAACTGTATCACGTCTTCGTCCCTCTGCTGCCTTTTCTTTTGTGATGTTTTAATAAATAAATGCAGCCATACCCTTGAGCGGCGGCTGTGATTTCGAGGATCCCTCATCTGATGTCTTCTTTGAAGGACTGCCCTGTACTTTCAACATGTGCTCGCCTCCAGGCCCGACCCAGTCATCAGTGTGTCAGAACACTATGTTACATCATACCCTTTCAATCAGGCGCTCTCTGCATCCCGACTACTGATTCAACAATAGATTTGGATTCAAATGAATGTATTGTTTGTTGGCTTGAACACCAAAGCCTCAAGGACCGTAAGTGTAACTTTGCCCTTCTTCTTCTTCTTCCCCTTCTTCTTCTTCTTCCCCTTCTTCTTCTTCTTCTTCTTCTTTGGTCTGTTCTCTTTAGGGTTCGCCACAGTGGACCATCTGTTACATATGCCCTCTACATCGTCCTCTGCCACACCAACCAACTGCATGTCCTCTCTCACCACGTGCAAACGTCTTCCTTACAAAACGAACCGAAACGAAACATTTGCCCTGCAAAACTCCACCAGCTGTATCTGTCTAATTTCCTTTCAAAATGTCTTATTGCACATGATAAAATTCACAATCATTAATCTAGAAACAAGTCATGAATATCATGAACATCTTGTTACGTCAAAGAGTCTTGGAACTATCCCGTATGCTCAATATGAATATGTCCAGCTAACTGAAGGACATAACTTTTAATTTTAAAATGATTCTTATTTCTGTCTTAATTAAATCTGAAGTTGAAAGGGCTCAAAAGCTGATTTTCTTCTATTCTACCTTTTATTTTCATTTAATTCAAATTTCTTTAGCTACTTTTTAATTTTCCATACTTCTTAAAGTTTAAAACTGTTTTTAACTATTTCTTAATGTCCTTCTTAATGTTCTTAAAAGGCTTAAATAAGACTTAAATAAGACTTTTTAATCTTATTTGAAGAACCCGACGTGTTCAACCGAGAAAAGTGTCACTTTTATTTAAAGTGTTACTTTTATTTATTTTATTTATTTTATTATTCCTTCAGAGGCAGATTCTTTTTTTTTTAACTCATTACAAGCTTTTCCTGCCGTTTTATTTCTCTTCTTCCGTTCTTCCGCTACTATCAGCCGACGTAAGGCTCAGTGAACATGATAGAGACTAATCTGACTTCGCCAGACCTCACCAGCGAGGGGGGAACCAGTCTTCCACTGGAATACAAATGTATTAGCAAGCACTCCCCATCTGTTGTGCCATTAAAATGCACTGGATCGAGAAAAAAATAAACTCTTTGTGTGAAGTGACAACGGCATCATCGCAGCCTTATCGCAAAAACCCGTCATGAACTGATAGGGTAATATCTGAGTCACTCACCTTCTCCCCCTCCGCATCTTTGAAGCAGTCATCAGGCAATTAGGGGCCCAGGTGAGCAAAAGTACAACCACAAACTAGTTGCATCCTCCTGGAGGGTGATGGGGTCTTGAGGCGTTACCCCCTCCCTCCGGCTTTTCTCTTTTTTTTCTTCTTTTCTATATAAAAACAAGTGTGTTGAGTAGGATTGTTGCGAGGTGTGCTCATTTTTGTTTTTGCATGTATGCAAGTGTCTGTGTATGAATGCCTTTGTTCACATGCCTGTCTCCGTGTGTGGGTGCACACTGGGCCGGGATGTGTGTGTGTTCACACTGCCCAGAGCACAGGGGGATAACAAGTAGTCTGTTGTTAGCCTTCAGAGCCCGGAGAGGCTGGAGTTGTGGCAGCTCCAGCGCTCCGAGTTCACGGACATAGCCCTCAGCTGTCGGAGCAGTCGATGATGTGGAGGCTGCCTCCGTGTTCATCCCGCTTCCACGGTGTCTGAGTATTATCCAGCTCGTACTACCAGCGCGTATGTGCGTGGTTGTTCAGCCTCAGTAAGCATCCTAATTTATGGTGGTCCATGGATGTAGATGTTGGGTTTCGATAATTCGGGCCTGGGCGCCTTTCCTCGGTCCGAGCAACGCACGCATCTTAAAATGTACTTTTGGAGAAATATATTTCTATTCGAAATGTTCCCACCAATTTACATGTGACACGTGTTTTGTGTATGTATATTTATTTTTGTAGGATAATGTCTGAAAAATCCAATATTTTCTCCGACTTTTTTCCTTATGTTATTTATTTCCCTTTATTTTGTACATTAATTACCAGTTTAAATTTCTTTTTAACCCTCCTAATGTGTGAGAAAGTCGCCCCTAACTTTTGGGTCAGTGGTTTGAAATCCTACCAGTGACTCCACTGAGCCCGAAAAGAAAAGAAAAGAAATCAAAAAAAGACTATTTACCTTGAAATAGAACTATATTCTACTTTTTTTTTTTTTTTTTAATTAAAATGTTTTCGTTATTTCGTGTATTTAGAAAAAAAAGCTAATTTTGGGATATGATTACGACAGAACTATTTATAAAACACTTCCTAGAATAAATTGCTTTTGGGTTTGTTTGTTTTTTCTTAAAACTTTATTATATAAGCAATGATGATTTCTGTGGTGCTACGGGTTAAAAAAAATGACCCGTTAAAATATATATAAGGAGAAAGAAGGTAAAAATTTCTTTCTTTTTTTTTCTTCTTTTTTGAAGTAAATAAACATTTAAAAATGAGAATCAACAATATGGTTTTTGAATAAGTTTACATTAATGCCGCGTGTGTGTGTGTGTGTGTGTGTGTGTGTGTGTGTGTGTGTGTGTGTGTTAACATGCATGGACGTGCAAAAAAAAACGTTAATAAATAAAAATACGAATAATCAAATTCAAGTGTTGGTATTTAGCTGGACGATTGTTGAAGGTTCAATGTAGTAATCAGAATATATTCAAGGTATTTTTCACACATATGGACTTAAAAACACGACAGGAAGGTTCATTTTGATGTCCTTTCAAAATAAACTTCTCCTCCTCATGTATATTAAGATATTCCACACATCAGAATCTGGATGTTGTTGTTGTACGGTTAAACGCAGACACAAAATTGAGAACGCAGTTATGTCATGTAATGAAAACGCGGAAAAAGAATAGCTTCTTTTATTACTATAATTGAATCATATTAGCTTCTGACTATTAGTTTCAACAAAGTCAGTGGAAACTACATCTGTTTTTTCGGATGAATTCTGACTTGAGCTTCCTCAGTCTGCTATTTAAGCACACTTTAGCTGTCAGAGGGTTTTCTGATGTGTTGCCTAGATTTAAGTCATTATTACTGATATATTTAATCCCGCAGCAAGAGAAGAATTATATCATCTCAGAGGTTTCCATATGTATTATATAGATGTGACTGGTTCCACAGGGGGAAAAAAAGTTTCACATGGGGAGATTTCTACATGTATCAAGCTAAGGTTTACTTAATTACAACCTCCAGGCAATGCAGGAACCCTTTTTTAAATTCTGTGAATGTTAATATGCTAAATAATGCAGATCTCTGACTCTTCAAGCATGAGACACACATCTGGTGGCTTACCATTTAAATTACAGCAAAAAAAAAAAACGAGAGATATAAAAAGAAAGAGGGTTAGGGTGGAGAAAAAATATACTTCAAAAGTAATTTTCCAAAGAAGAGACGAATGAAGGAATGTATTACAACCAAACTTAATTTCTTTTTCGATTTTTCATCATTTCTAATTGCATACATTAGAGCGCGGAGGCTGGGGAGGTTCAGCTGTGAGACGACTGTTCTTCTGTAACAGAGTAAAAATCGGCCTTTTTGGGGGAAAACTGAGAATATATTTTCAGTACTTGACCTAAAACCAGCTTTAGCATTAAATTTAAGTTGGATCTTTCTTTTTTGATTCAAGGATTTCTTTTGATGTCTTGATGCACTGAAATAAAAATGATAAACAATACAATTTCCACAAATGTTTTTATTTTAAATGCTTAAGCCGACATGTAGTTTGAGTGACGACACATGGACGTGGTTTTAACTGCATCATCATTTTATGTTGAAAGAACTAAAGAGTTGCACCTATGGCTATTAAAACAGAGGGATTTAATGACATTAATGAAATATTAAAAGATTCTGCATAGCTGTTTTTAGTATACACGACATAACTACCTTTAAAAAAATCCACATCACATCATTTTGTTCACTTTAAGACACTTGGATGCATTTGCATGACTTTACTTTTTCTGGTGAGGAAACTAATAATTTGATTTCACTCTGTAGAAAGAAACATAACTGTGTTTATTAAACTCAACGTAACTGTTTTTAAGACATGCAGCATAATTGCATTCAGTATATGACACATCAATGTCATTCGCAGTTTATAACTTTTTTCTGTTGAATGTACTGAATAGTTGCCTTTGACAAATAAAACAAGGAATTTAATTGCCTTGCTGTAATAGTAAATGTTTGTGGGATTACATCATGCTGTTTAGTAAATTCCACATAACTGTGTTTATTATATTCAACAGAACTGTGTTTAGATTATATATAATAACTGTTTTTAGTATATTCAACAGAACTGTATTTAGTATATTCAACAGAACTGTCTTTATTATATCAAACATAACTGTATTTAGTATATTCAACATAACTGTTTTTAGTATATTCAACATAACTGTTTTTAGTATATTAAACATAACTGTATTTAGTATATTAAACAGAACTGTATTTAGTATATCCAACATAACTGTCTTTATTATATCAAACATAACTGTATTTAGTATATTCAACATAACTGTTTTTAGTATATTCAACATAACTGTTTTTAGTATATTGAACAGAACTGTATTTAGTATATTAAACAGAACTGTATTTAGTATATCCAACATAACTGTCTTTATTATATCAAACATAACTGTATTTAGTATATTCAACATAACTGTTTTTAGTATATTCAACATAACTGTTTTTAGTATATTAAACATAACTGTTTTTAGTATATTAAACAGATCTGTATTTAGTATATCCAACATAACTGTTTTTAGTATATTAAACAGATCTGTATTTAGTATATCCAACATAACTGTTTTTATTATATCAAACATAACTGTATTTAGTATATCCAACAGAACGGTTTTTATTATATCAAACATAACTGTATTTAGTATATTCAACATAACTGTTTTTAGTATATTCAACATAACTGTTTTTAGTATATTAAACATAACTGTATTTAGTATATTGAACAGAACTATATTTAGTATATCCAACATAACTGTCTTTATTATATCAAACATAACTGTATTTAGTATATTAAACATAACTGTTTTTATTATATCAAACATAACTGTATTTAGTATATTAAACAGAACTGTTTTTAGTATATTAAACATAACTGTTTTTAGTATATTAAACAGAACTGTATTTAGTATATTAAACAGAACTGTATTTAGTATATCCAACATAACTGTCTTTATTATATCAAACATAACTGTATTTAGTATATTAAACATAACTGTATTTAGTATATTAAACAGAACTGTTTTTAGTATATTCAACATAACTGTTTTTAGTATATTCAACATAACTGTTTTTAGTATATTAAACATAACTGTATTTAGTATATTCAACAGGACTGTTTTTAGTATATTCAACTGAACTGTTTTTATTATATTAAACATAACTGTTTTTAGCATATTCAACATAACTGTTTGTTGTATATTCAACATAACTGTTTTTATTATATGAAACATAACTGTATTTAGTATACTCAACGTAACTTTATTTAGTATATTCAACATAACTGTTTTTAGTATATTCAACAGGACTGTTTTTAGTATATTAAACATAACTGTATTTATTATATTAAACATAACTGTTTTTAGCATATTCAACATAACTGTTTTTATTATATTAAACATAACTGTTTTTAGCATATTCAACATAACTGTTTGTTGTATATTCAACATAACTGTTTTTATTATAT
This sequence comes from Lophius americanus, assembly GCA_037951165.1. Taxonomy (NCBI): domain Eukaryota; kingdom Metazoa; phylum Chordata; class Actinopteri; order Lophiiformes; family Lophiidae; genus Lophius; species Lophius americanus. The sequence continues at coordinate 12,558,917 of JBBDHG010000011.1, read as the reverse complement.
GAAACATAACTGTATTTAGTATACTCAACGTAACTTTATTTAGTATATTCAACATAACTGTTTTTAGTATATTAAACATAACTGTATTTAGTATATTCAACAGGACTGTTTTTAGTATATTAAACATAACTGTATTTAGTATATTCAACAGGACTGTTTTTAGTATATTCAACTGAACTGTTTTTATTATATTAAACATAACTGTTTTTAGCATATTCAACATAACTGTTTGTTGTATATTCAACATAACTGTTTTTATTATATGAAACATAACTGTATTTAGTATACTCAACGTAACTTTATTTAGTATATTCAACATAACTGTTTTTAGTATATTAAACATAACTGTATTTAGTATACTCAACGTAACTTTATTTAGTATATTTAACATAACAGTGTTTAGTATATTCAACAGAACTGTTTTTAGTATATTAAACATAACTGTATTTAGTATACTCAACATAACTTTATTTAGTATATTTAACATAACTGTATTTAGTATACTCAACGTAACTTTATTTAGTATATTCAACATAACTGTTTTTAGTATATTAAACATAACTGTATTTAGTATACTCAACGTAACTTTATTTAGTATATTCAACATAACTGTTTTTATTATATGAAACATAACTGTATTTAGTATACTCAACGTAACTTTATTTAGTATATTTAACATAACAGTGTTTAGTATATTCAACAGAACTGTTTTTAATATATTTAACAGAACTGTTTTTAGTATATTCAACAGAACTATGTCCGTCCACTGTAGGATGTGAAATCAAGTTAAGTAAATGTAATGTTTTATATAACAAATGTAAACCTTTCAAATTTTTATTTTCGTGTTCCAAATAGTTCGGAAAGTATTTGTTATCAGTAAATATTACTAACTATTTAGAGTGCATCAGTGGTTTGATGGACACATTCCATTTCTTTAGAGAGTAAATTGTAATTATTACTCAGTCACCTTTGATCTTTGCTGTGAACCAGATGTGGTTTGCAAAAGGAGAACGAACATGAACATCTCCTTCTCTGTCTTTTTTTTTTGAATGCAGGCAAGAACTCCTCCTTGGGGGCTGAGTCTGGAGACCTGGGGGAAAAGAGCGATGCATTCAGAGAGAAAGCAGAGGGTGGGATTCTCCACAAGGTAACACTGTGATTTGAGGGAAAGTGTTACAACCCTGGAAATGAGCACCCTCGCTCCCTCTCTTTCTTCCCCTTCCCATCCCTCCGCACCCGTACACACACCTTCCCCGCTTATTATCTGAGATTTGTCAAAATACATTTCACACTAACAGGTATTTTTCAGCCTTCAAAGCCAGTTTTGATCTGCTTGACAAGCCAAAGCAGCTCCAATTCTGTGAAATCAGCAAAGCCAGCCAGGCCTCCCCTTTCCTTTTTTTTCTTCTTCGAGCTGCTCTAAACACACCTCTTCCTGTGCTACAGAGGACTTAAGCTAAATTAATCAAAGCCCGCGTGTTACCTGCCATACTTTGAAGTGGTAATTGTAAAATTACTCTTTGTGTGCTGCTGATCTGGCGTTGCTGCTTCCCGGTCCACCCCTGCGTTTCTGCCTCGACCGCGGCTTTGACTGTTGTTTTGTTATTATTAAGGTAGTTAAAAGCTTTGTCCGTCACACACATTTGTATATTTATATATACATATATATATATATATATATATATATATATATATATATATATATATATATATGTATATATATATATATACACAACCCCCCCTCCTGCCCCTCTTAGCCTTTATTCTTCCTCTCGTTTCTCCACTCAGGGCTGAGAGCTTCTTCACACCACCATTCCTTAAATGACCTCTTAAATCAATGAGTTTGTTGATATGAGATTTTATTTTTCTGAAACCCCCGTGGACCTTTTTTTTTTTTTTTCCTTCTTTCTTTCCTCATCTTTAAAAGCTTCCAAACTCTGTCAGATGTCGGGGTCTGGAAGCCCATTGTCTAATGATTAAGTGAGGTGATCTCCAACTAGGGAGCACCAGGGATCAGATTTCAACCCTTCAACCTGCAGTTCAGGCCTAATTAAAATGAATTTTCTCCAGGCGACCACTTTGCCCACAGGGCAGGAATCCAGATATATATTACATTTATATATATATATATACGGATACCTCTCTTAAGGTATTGCATTGAATTTATAATCTGGAGACATTGGAGAACGTTGCAGCTTATATATTTTCTGCATTTTTTTTCCCTCTGCTTTCTCCCTCACTTCTTCCACCTTTTTCTTTTTCTTTTTCTTTTTTATTATGATCATCATTCCAAGCTTGCTTTGGCAAAGATTGCCCAATGAAAACGGATGGAGGTTTTATGGGGTCCTGCCCATTTACTACTTCCTGGGCTTAGTTTATCTCAGAAGGAGAGAGAGAGGGAGAGAGAGAGAAAGAGGGAGAGAGAGAGAGAGAGAGAGAGAAAAAGGATAAGGGGGAAAAAAAGAATTAAATGGAGAGAGAGGTTGCTTATTCCAACTGTGGATCTCATTAACATACATCATTGGGTATTTCACAACTTCAAGCAGAAAGGCACTAAGCCCACCCAAGGGCAACGCAGGCACGGCTGACAGGGCCAGGGAAAGCAAGCCGTTAACATGTTGGCGGCTTAACAAATAATATGTGCTCCCTAGTACCTTGGTGAAATATTTAAACCCTACTTCCTAACTCCATTCGACTGTGTTTATGACGATGACAGTAAACAACTTGCAGAGGAAAAAACAGAGCCAGCTGCTCAGATATCACATATTTAACACCAGCATCACTGTACGCATGTTTCCCAAATGAACTCCACTTGAATGATGGCGTGCCATATGCGATTTTGCCGTCATTCTTGTCTCGTGTCAATTGAGGCGCGGCTGAGATATAGGAGAGGCTCCCAAGTGCCACGCACACTGTCGTTGTCACCGTGTGCATCCCCCAAGATAAATTCAGAGGCCTGTTTCCTGCTTTGATTACAAATGACATCCGCATGTGTTCTCCCTGATTTCTGCTCGTCACAGAAGAAGCCAATCAAGAAGACAAATAGCTGCGGCCCCAGCATGAGCGGCGGCGGCGGCGGCGCACCGCCTCGGCAGGCAGGCAAACACAAGATGCAGCCTTCAACACAGAACCTCTCCACGGAGGAGATGGAGGAGTACACGTTCTCCCTACAGTAGGTCTCACAACTCATTATCCTGTCTCATTCAGGCCAAGCTCAAAAGTGGAGAAACTAGCCTCACAAAGTCGGCGCAGCAGATAGACGCTGAATTGAAAACCCATTACTATTATGCATGCTCTTTATTATCACCTTGTTATAGTCAGTACAGCGTTGTGAGCGGTCAGGGGGGCTGCCGCGTGAAGCAAGTTGGGGTTCAGGGTCCTGCTCCAGGACGCTACGGCATGTAGACGGCAGGGGTCGACCACGGATCGGACAAGTGACCGTCCGAATGGGCGACGCCTACAGGCACTGACCGGCATAACTGATAGTGTCGACTACATCCATTTATGTAAAAGGCCTCAACTCAGGGTTCTTTCCCGCTGGAAATGGCGGCGCCTGCCCATGGGCACGCTGGACATGAAACCATCCAATTAAAACATCAACTTTAAACAGAGAACTAATAAGGTGCTGCCCTCCACAAATTTCTCAAACAGAAACATCTTAAAAGAAAATATCCTGGCGACAGCAGCGTACATATTTTCGACCGCGAGCCTTGTTTGTTTGTTTGTTTGGTTCCGTGTCAGTGCCTGGGAATTGTCGCTGTGCTGTTTTCTGTTTCGTTTCATAAAACTCAACTAAGTCTCAGACACAGATGCTAATGGTTCATGGAGTGAACAAGTTTAAGCTGTTTGTTCATTCATCATAAACAACCTATTACAGAGTTATGGTTATTTGTAATTATTCCCCACAAACTTCCCCCAAAACATTAAAGGATAAATGAGAAATGACTCTTTAAATAAATACAGGAATAATGTTTTTTAGTACAACATGTGTCCCATTATTGGGCTTTTATGTAGTTTTTGCAATATTACTTTTATGTAGTATATGCACAATGCTAGATTTTAAAATAAATATTGTTGTGTCTCAGCCCACAGTTAAAGTATGTGCATGTCGCTCCCTCTAGTGGACACAGGTGATACTTTACAACCAAAATCCCTGGCTGGGGTCCTATCCCACAGAAAAAAATGTAGAATAACATGAACTTTGTGCTATATCTATGAAATGTGATACACTAGTTATCAAAGAGTTATGCTAGATGATAGAAATATTTGTGTACTTTATGTTTAATCACAAATTACTACACATTCTAATAGGTTCAATGTTATTGCCACTGAAAATAAATGTTCTTAGGTCTTTCAAATACAACTGATAGCTGTGGAGCTGTTTTAGTTTTATTTTGGGCAATGTAATTCAGGCGAGGCTTAACTTAAAATGACCTACAAGTGTATAAGAGGTCAATTTAAACCAGTGCCTGATAGATCCAGTCCTATGCTGTCGTCAGGAGAGACTCTTTTTTTTCAAATCTTCATTTGCAGCCCTATCGATGACACCCCCTATTTTTAGACACTCCGTTTTCTTCAGAGTCTTGCTTAACTCTACCGACTGAGCCCACAAAGGTTTGACTCCGACGTGATTTGTATAGCAACCTTCTGATCTGGAGTCAGACTTACTACCGTTGCACCACGAGGTTGGAGCTACTGCCGTACCAAGAACCGCTCCTGCATCGATATACATATAAGTACAATGGTCACATGACTTTCAAGAGATATCCTAACTCAATTGAGATTGGATCTTGCAGTACTTTAATTGAGCCATATAGTACATATATGGCTCAATGGCGGTTTTAGAACACAAGGACATTGCAGGTCTTTTTTGAAGGTCTTCAACAAGGGTCAATTTGAAAACTCTTGTCTGCCTTGTCTGTCCTTTTGCAGACAGAGGCCTGATCTGACCTTTAGCCATTACTCCGGCATTTATGTCCGAAATCTGGGGGCTAAGAATGATGTTAGCTGACTGTATTATTAACGTTAGTTCACATAAGCTAGCTACTATTAAGCTAGATACTGTTAAGCTAGCTACCGTTAAGGTAGGTAAGGTTGGCTATTGTTAAAAATTGCCGTGGCAATAGAAACGTTACATGTGGATATTGCTGCTAACTTTTGGCAAGCTAGTTATGGTTCGCCAGCATTATAAGATTATGTAAAGATTATTTTATTAGCCTGTTAGCTTGCTCACTGACTTTCCATGCTGCAACCCAGATAGCTAGCCCGAGTTATTTCCTCCAACGTTCTTTAAAGTGCATAATAGGATTGTGAGTTTGTGAAGTGGTTTGAGGAAGGGGCAATGGGTGACGGATGACAAAGGCCCTTTGATGCGTGTGGTGATCGATGACTAGCGCGTGTTTTACATTCCCACAGAAGAGTTACCTCGTCACGACTGAAGAAACATAGGAAAAGATAATACCGGCTCTGATAGAAAGGTATCAGGACACACGGAAGAGCCAACAGAGGACCTACACAATATGAAGCATGGTTATAATGTTATGACTGATCCGTATGTAACCAAACCAAACATCGCTCAACTTTTTCCCCTCATGTCACCATGCGGTTCTTTCCGACGAATGCAACAAAGGCGGCTAAGAAAATGTAGTTTTCCTCCGCGACGTAGCTGAGAGCATTCGTTTTAATGAGAAAATGGGGACATGTGAAATATAAACAAAGCGGGAGGCACAGAATTCAAAACACCAAATGTGTTAAAAGCAACAAGGTGCAGCGTTTTGTGCCCACGGAGCATCAAAATAGGCTAAAAGCAAAATTGCTTATTTCAACATAAAAGTCGCAGGTATTTGTTTTTTATTTGAGCGTCATCTAAATTAAGGGGAGGGGATTGCCGCACAGACTGCAGCACTAGGGGGGAGGGACAGAAGGGGAGCTCTCCCTGGAGATTTAAAAGTACCCATGTTCCTCCATTTCTGGGAGTTGGTAATTTATAGCTGCTGGTGACATATTAAACAAGATCAGAGGCTGCTCCCTCACATCTTCTGAACGCACCGGCGGAATTCAAATGATTACCAGCATATCCTTCCAAAAACCTGACGACACGGGGGGCTATCTGCAGGGGGAGCAAACACAAAACGAACCCAGAGCCCAGGCAGTCCGCACACAAAGAGACACAATTAAGTGGTTTTTCACCGTTATTCATAATTTATTTTTATTTTTTGTTACCTCTGAGCGATCAGTCCACGGGTTCCTCGAGATGACAAATGTCTGTCAGTTGTTGGGTTTGGATTTCATTCAGTTGGAGATCCGGTCGCTCTGTAATGCCATGCTGCTATTGATTTCATTGTTTTCAAGCGTATAGAGTTCAGTATCAGAACACTAGAAAAGTTCTGATGCCAGTGTCAGCTGTTGCAAAGACAAACCGATCAACCATTTCTCCTTCTGTGATGTCTGACTCACTCCGGCTTCTCTGCATCACCTGAGAACCCACAGAGATGCAGATAATGACACTTTATTGTAAGCAATCATGATGCCATTTTGGGGCCCCGCTTGCGTCTTTGTGTCTGCGTGTTTGCAGACAGCTGTGCAGATGTGTGAGGATGTCTTTGTGTGTATGTGTGCGCATGATGACTTGTGTGTGCTGCGCACAGTGTGTGTGCATGGCTTTCATGTGGGATGAGGATTCATACCGCACTGATTGAGGGATATTACCGCCATCTATTGAGCCGTGAGAGGCTGAGATCATCGGGAGTTTTTTTTTATAGGACATCTTGACAGAAATGTAGAAATCAGAAAGTCATGCATTGTTCATGCAATGCATGCAAAAACATGTAGAAACGGTCGGTTTCTCTTAGGGTGATTGGAGGGCAAAAAAAATCACACAATGCAATCATTCCTAGAGAGTTAGAGTGAGACATGAGACGATTATCGGAACGCAGTATTGGCCTCCAGAGTAGGTGCAGGATTCATTCATGAAATCTATATGTGTGACTTAAAGGTGTATGAATTCAAATGTTTATTAATGTTATTACAATTATGTCAGTAGTTTCTTCTCCTTGCAAACTATTAGAATAGATGTATAAAAAAGTATGTATACTGTATATGTGAGTTAAACAGAACGAATAATAAATAAATATAAGAAGAATACAAGAGATAATAATATAAGAATAATATTATATGCAGTACGATCATTATTTGAACTTTACAATTACCCTACTACTACTACAAACTACTTCGACGTAAATTTTATGATGCTTTAATTCCTGGTTGATATAAATAAAAAAGAGAGAAAAGAGTCCTGACAATTGTATTTGCAGTGAGTTTTGACAATTGCATGTCACGTCTGGGCAAATGAAAAAACGACTATGAAAACAAGCCAGGAATGATTCTCTCCTTCTCCCTGAGTTCATGTGCTGCTACTCTCTGTTTGAACACGCATGAAAGACTCCTGCCGACCTTCCAGCTCATTTGATGTCTGGAAGTGTAATCCCAACCACCTTTTCTCTTACCGAATAGTAGGGCGAGAAATCAAAGTGCCTGATTCGCTATGGCTGTTTTAATCCAAACGGGCCAATTTAGTGTTTTGTGACTTTCGACAAAAGGTAAATATACTCAGGCTGAATACATTTTACATCTAATGTCTAGGAAGGCACTCATCTCTGCGCTGTATTTATGAACCTGTGTTCAAGCTGTATTTTATTTATAACAAATAACTCTTCCTCTATTCAGTTGTTGCTTCTCAGAGAACCTGCTTGTTGTCAGTGGTCATTTATTAGCTTTGTTTTTAGCTTTGTCTGTTTGTATCCTAGCAAGATCAGGGGAAAAGCTAATGGACGGATACGAATTCAATTTTACTCCGAGTCCTGTTTCGACATATCCTAGAGATTTATTAAGTTACGTTATAACCTAAAAAATATTTTTTTCTTAATATGATTTCTTAAATAGGGCACTTTTGGAGTTTTTTTGGGAATAACTCATTAATTGATTGACAGATCTGCATGGAATTTTACCAAGAGGTAGTTTTTTGCAATGTCCCAGAGCTGACCGCAATAATGCCTACTTTTGGTACTTTGTGTCTTGGCGGGTGTTTCTAGATCATTTGTCAGTTGTCAGACCCATTGTGTGTCGTTACATACAGTATTTGATATGTAAGCAATGATCATGGACAGTTTTATGAATTGTATTTTATGCAAAATGCTTTGAGGCGAAGGCAACATTTACACGTTGTGGGCAATAAAGTTTTCGTATTCGTATAAATCGGACCTTGATTTTAATTTTCTATGATGGATTCTTGTTAAAAGACAACTTTTTAGTCATAATTCCACTTTTATCAAACCTAAAACATTGTTGGTTTGGTTTTATGCAGTGGTAGATGACGTGTTCAGAGTAATATCACCCCATTACAAATAGAAGAGTCTGCATTTAAAAAGAAACCTTACATAATTCACCTAAGTGTGCTTAAAGTATCAAAGTAGAAGTATTCATCGTGCAGAAAAACGATCCCTCTCAGTGCTTCACTATTATATTTGGATTACTATTACTGCTGAAGGAATGTGTAGCACTATGTTACTGCTATAAATGTTAAAGTTTTAGATATTCTAACAACTCTACCATGTTCAGGATACTTTATTACATACTAAAATTAGTTCTCTGCTTTTGACCTATCGCTTAGTAGTTTCCACAGTGTGTGGGCCTGAAGGGTGTTGGGGGATCAAATTGGGGTTGAGTGTCTCAATCATGGCGATGTAATAATAATAATAATAATACATTTCATTTAAGATGTAAACCACAGAGGCAGGGACTCAAACCACCGACCATCCGATATATGGATGACCGATCTATCCCATAAGCCACAGCCAGCTATAGAAGTGAGAGCATTTTCTCAATCCATGAAGAAACAGCAAATCCTTCATTTGGAGATAAATGAGTGAATACAAACACAAAATCTGAGAAGTAAGTATCAACTTCAGTTGGCAGGAAAGTATAGTTGAGTAGAAAGAACAATATTTACCATTAACATTTAGGAATACTCAAGTAAAGTACAAATAGCTCTGCTTAACTATAGCACCAGCTGACATATACTTAGTTACTATCCAACTCTCTGTTGTTAGTCTGAAGGTTCTAATGTTTATGCATCTACAATTATCAGCAGTTACCTTTCATAATTGTTGTCCCCCAACTATTTTATTCTGCTCTGGTTTTCAGGAGACAACGCTGTTTTAATCAAAAGTCATTCTCATGTAGCAATCCGATCTAATTAGTCCAATTATCAAGATTTTAATTACATTGAAATATAACCCCTAGATCTCATATCAATTATAGAATGTCTGACTTGTCCCGATCAGGAGACACGAAGAGAGACAAAGCTGAGAGAGAGGTAGAGGAGAGGAGCACATCCTGCAGAAGACAACTGACGGCAGACACTACTTAAGCCACTCTCTCTTTTTCTCACCCTGATTAGGGATCTGCTCGAGGTTTCTGCCTGTTAGAATCAGTTTTTCCGGAACTACTGTCGAGACGTTCTTGCTCCTGTTGAATTCTTTTCTCTGTGTAGACCTGCTGTTTTTGGCGAGCTCCTTCAGGAAACATTAGCTGTGATTAAATGCTTTAAAAACAGAAAGGTAAACAGAACTAAACAAAAAAAAAACCTATAAACATTCTTGTTGTATCCGGATTAAAGCTGTGCAGGAAAAACAAGTCAGATGTATGAGCAGACCTGTCCTTTGACTGCATGTGGCAAACAGTCTACATAAAAAAAACACACACACAGACCTGCACAGTGTGTGATCATAGTGGGACAGTATGGCACTATAGGTGCACCAGCAAAACACAGACACGCATACACACACACACGCACACACAAACACTCACACACACGCACACACACACTCACACACGGACAGCCTGTTCTTGTTGTGGAATCAGAGGGAACACACTGACCTAATTTCCCCCAGTTAGCTCGCCTCGTTGGGGACCAACAATCCTCTCCGCCCGTTTCCCCCAACCGAGCCTATCAGAGCACTCACTCTCTGTGTGTCTCCGTCTATCTGTCTGTGCCCTCCATCTGTTTGAGTGTGTCTACATGCTCAAGTGTAACATTACTAGTAAAGTATACAGTGATATTGTTCAGGGCCGCCCGTCTGCATCGGTCGGCTAATTACACAGGAAACATTCACGACAAGCAGCCTGCAATGTCAATGAATAACCATCACAGAGGAGGAGATATCAGCCTGCAGTTACAGACGGAGGAGCAGAGTCGAACACCTGAAATGAAAGCTACTTCCAGTCTGTCAATCCCCGGCGTGGCGCAGCTCCGAATCACAACCCTGTTCAAGGGTCAATCAATTCTGATGTAATGCCGGTTGGAGAGGTGGGTGGAGATGGCAAGCGTTGTTCACCTCTGGGTCTCCAGTGCTTTCTAGGGCTACTTCCTGTGCTGAGGGGGCAGGAATGTGTGTGTGTGCACGCATGGGCAAGTGCGTGCACGCATGTGAAAGAAAGGCCCCTGGCTAGCTTGACCGGAGTGCACATGTTAGGGTTTCCTGCAGCCAGACGCGCCGTGGGTCACTTTGCATCTCACAGACACACACACACACACCATCAACACGCTGCTTCCTTTATGGAAATGCGAGCTGTCAGCTCCTCGCCGACTGATGTTGCGGCGTGATTGGTTAATCTGCTGCGAAGTGGGTGTCAGTCAGAGCGGACTGCGGTCCCATTGGTGGCCGCGGTGCAATGATTGTGGTTCCCACAAACATGGAGAAGTGGCTGGGTGGGTGGGTAGAGGTCAAATATAGGAAAAGAGACAGAATCTATATCTGAGAGCATACGAGTGATTCCTAGATGTGTCTGTGTATGTGTGTGTGTGTGTGTGTGTGGGTGTTTGTGTGCTAAGCCAGAGGTGACACACTTGTTTTTCTTGTCTGAAACAAACATCTAAAAAAGACAGAAAGGTCAACAAACAGTCTGCCGAGACATTAAACCTGGACTCTTTCATGCAGATTGATGCAGGCGGTTGCACTGCAGCACCAACATGCACTAATGCACGGATCCCTGTACAAATAAATATGAACTTTCACACAAACAACACTGACAGTTAGTGCTAATACTCTCCCCAACAGGTTGTGGATGTCGAAGTAATTTACTCTCCACTGAAGTGAATTTTGAGGTATTTGTACATTTCTTGAGTATTTCCATTTGATGCTACATGATACTTTTATTAAAATACGTCACTATCTACATTCTTAAATGCTTACATACACGAATGCTGTTTTAGTTCTTTCACTAGTATTAGTACTTTTACCCAAGTAAATAATCCTAATACTTTATCCACCTCTGTGTACAAGTACATTTTATGACTTTTATTCAAATTAAATATAAACAGAAAGATAAAGAGACACGTGAATGTTAACTGTCTCATGGGATGTCGATGCCTTGTCTGCTCAGCGATTCTGATAAGCATATCAGGTCATGTCTCTTCGCAGAAAACACTTTCTTCTTCCAACAGGAGCTTAAATGCTGCCTGCATGTGAACATTCTACACATAGTTAGCCTCCCCATCTCATAATCATTATCCCTCTCACTCCGGCATTCTCCCTTTAATTCTGCCTTCATCTCAATTCCTCCGCCTCTAATTTTCTCCATCTTCCTATCTGCACCCTCTCCTCATTTCCTCTCCGTCTCTATCTCTCTGGTGACAATGTCCTGCAGTTATGAGGCAAGGTCAGAGGAGTGAAATCCATTTAAATACTGATGCAACTCTCTGGAGGCCCATCCTCAGCCTCTCTGCAGCTCCCCTCCCTGTACACCTCACCCTAATTGATGCATGAATAGATGAATAGTTGTCCTGCATCCCTCAATGCATTCAAACTCTACTGGCTCCAGGATTTGATACTGTTGCAAACAAGTTTATAGAGAGAAAAGCAACCTGTTCTTTATTGTTGCGGGCCGTGGTGGTGGTTGAAGGTGTGGTAGCTGAGGCCTGGGAAATCCCTGTATGTTTGTGGATCCCTGGTGAATTTGCATTAGAGATTTTTCCTCCCAGGTTTATGGCGCACCCAGGGACCTGCCATTTCCATGTTTTAATCCCCTCTCATGCTAAGTCAGTCGCTCCATAAAAACGCCACATGTTGCACGGCAATGAAACAGCTACCTCATGTATACGTCTAAACCAGTTCAAGGTGTTTGGGTGTAGAGGTTAAAACACTTTTCTTTTTTTTCATTTTTCACCAATGTAAGAATCCCAAAGATGGATTATCATTCTCTTCTCTCAATGCTGACCAGCTCTTCAGTTTTAAACAGACTGCAAAAACAGCCACACTACAAAGAACTTATAAACTCCTAAATTATACTCAGTCTTGAAATTAGCTTAAACGTGTCGTCAGTGGGGCAAGAAGATTTAGCTTGACCAGAATTCTTAAAACTAGCATAAAATCTAGCCGATGAAACAACATAGTAGGCCTTCACACTACGCAAACATTCTCAAACCTAAGTGAATTCAGCAAAGTAAAAGCAATGAAAGTAACTAATGTAAGATGTGTATATATGTCTCACATAAATGTGTGTTTGTATCGCTCGTGTGTGTTGTGTTTGGGTGTCGGCTGCATCTCTTTCATTATATAATTTACCAACCATTCCTAAAATAAATGTACTATAACAAGTTACCTATTTACTTTTGTCTAATATTCATATTTCATACGCACAACTGATGCAGTAGGAAGACCCGAAAATAATTAAATTAATAACAAATATCAACAGAAGTTCCTGGTTGAAACATTTCAGGGATTGAACTGAGAGCGGAAAATAAGAACGCTAAAACGGACCCGACAATAAGACTCAATAATGCACAGTGATAAAATGTGTTGATGGGTTGTGAACAAGTGAGGTGTTTTTTCCTACCAAAATATATTGGTAGGAATCAGACAAACGTTTGTGAACCACCGCCTGCGATTGCTGACTTCCAGAAGTGACTACAGGACATGACTTTGACCCACGTCCTACTTCCATGTACCATCCTGATGATAATCGGAACGTTTTTTTTCCAAGAGCGTCTCACTGATCATTGCATTCTGCTATAATCCGCAACGCTAAACTCCTACCAGCTTGTGATTCTGTGCCAGCATAGCCTCACATTCACCATTAGTGGAGCGGAGGACTTGCAGCCCTCTCCACTGCCCTTACATGCATGCCTGCGTTTGATAGCCTCCCTCACATTGTTAGAATGAGCGCTCATCTATTAGTCAAACATGGATACCTAATTAAGTGGAACACATTTTTTCACTGCTCTTCATTAAACTCTCCTTCACTCCCTGTCGGCTGCAAATAATTCTGATTATTTGGTGCCGCATCGATTTACCGTTTTAATAACATGCTGATGGCCTCTGTTCAGCAGCTGAGTCACTGCTCACTCCTTCTCTGCCCACCGCATCCCAAATACCAGCCGCTCTGCTGCCGCTCTACCGACGGAACCCTCTAATGTGTGTTCTGGCTTCAACAGGGTCTCTCTTAAGGGAGGGGGGATTGTTGTAGGAACAGATTTGATTTAGAAGAACGGGAAGACAGGGAGAGGGAAAGACTAGTTACAATATTAGATGGGAGAACTTTTCTTAATATAATGAAATATGATGAACACACGCAGCTCCGTGTGAAGGTCATTTCCCCCTGTCTGTTTGTTGATTGGTCGGTTTGTCAGCAGGGTTATACGTCAGCTATTGAATAGATTTCCTTTGAATTCCAAAAAAGCCCCAACAAATGTGGGTGAAGAACCAGATAAAGGGCAAAATATGATTTTTTTTTACAATTTCTTTGACATTGTAAGCAGAATTTCTACAATTTCAGGTATATACACCATACTTCAACTGCTGCTACTACTACTACTACTACTACTAATAGTAATAGTAATAGTAATAATGATAACAATAAATGTAATATGAATGTATAATAATGTATACTCTTTTTTTTTATGAATTTGCTTAGATAATTATGTACAAATCCCAGTTTCTTTCCGTTGTCCCTGGCCAGTATGACCTGTAAAGGTCATACTGAGACATAATGAGACATAGTTATGCAACTATGTCTCCTTGTTTCTTTCCTGTAACCACAAATCTATATTATCAACTGTAGGTGGGTTTACATGGCACACTTTTCTCCTATCCGAATTAAAACTTTCCGAAGTGCAATGTCCGTCGCCTGTTTACATGACCTTTGATCTTTTATAACCCGGTGTTTACATGAATCAACTCATTTAATCGGAAACAGCTTTTCTGACATCGCAGACGAACCACACTCCCGTTCATAAGGTGGCGATAATACTACGATGAGTTGGGTGCCGACCGCCAACGAGCTCACAGAAGAAGAATACGACAAAGCGCGGAAGTGACTTTTCGCCCATCTAACCGTCCAACTATGTTAAACCTTGTTAAAGTAGTGATGATTAAATGACTCTCCCATGTAGACCGGTACTGTTTTGAAGCTGCCGTATTTACAATGCGTCACGGCGCTGAAGAAACTCAGCGGAGCATTAGGTCACGATGCTGGGCATGAACGGATACGACTCAAACAGAAAGCTTTCAGAAACAACGTTTACATGCAGTATTTCTGAATCTAATCGGAATCAGGCTTACACAAACTTTAACTTTGCGTTCAGTTCCCATTACCTGTGTGTACATAGACATCTAAAGGTTGCAAACTGAGTTTCAAAGGTTTCATTTGAATTGTGGTACCTTAAAGTCGCAGAGAGGAGCTGGTTGTTTACGAGAGGACAGATGAAAGATTATACCATCACAATTCCAAACAAATGCATTATCAGCATTCTTCAAAATTGAAACAGGTACAAAGATTTGGTATCTTCAGTCTTTATCTCTACACCTTAGATAATCACAATCCCCTAATCACCACAACACTCGTGCAACTGGGCCACTGAGCAAACAATCACGTTATCTGTCAATCTTTTAAGTCTGTTTCCACACCGTATCTCTCCGTTTTCGGTTTCTGCCAGCAGCCAACCATTCCTCATCTATGTGCTTTAAGTGTATTTGTAAACAATGATGCTGACCCAAATAAGAAAGTGACAAAAAAAATAACTTAATCCTCACAGTAAAGGGATAAGTCCAACACTTTAAATGGCCTTAGACTGCAGGGGTTTAAGCCATCAGGGCAATGTGGAGGGATTCTCCTCGGCTCTGGGGCCTCCTCACCATAAGTCTCCTATTTAAGATGTAATACCCCACTGTAAACCTCCACCCCCCCACCCGGCTCCCTCCATCTCTCATTACCCACGCCATCCTGAGGGTTTAATACTTGCTATTTGTTCTATTTTTAAGAGCACTTCTGCTGCCATGTGCAAAGTTGAGGGACAAATCTTGGCGAATCTAGTCCAGCTAGGAGAATGATGCAGCTCTGCTGGATGACAGATATTTGCTGCTTAAACGTGATTTATAGGCACATTCACTCTGTAGAAAGGTTTAAGGAGGATGATAAGTCATTTTTGCAGCATGCTTTCATGACATAGGGATGGAAAACAAATGCAATCAAAAGATAATAAGGGAACAGCTTCCGGCCCAGATTTCCCAAAAAACATATCAACTACAATTAAAATATGGTTTCATGTGCAATTATGTTGAAATGGTAAGTTTCATCTCTGGACTGCCGTGCCACATGCCATCAGTCGTTCAAGAGAGGAGCTGTGAGATCGGAATGAAACATCCTTCATTCCTGCAGGATGAAGAGCACATACCTCCATCCCCTCTGCTTCTATATTGTACTTTTGTAATTGGAGGTGCCATGACGGCATCAATTCAGTGGTGATAACAGATTTCACATCACGTTACCAGTTTTCCCTGGGAAAAGGCCGGCTCCAGAGGAGGTCTAAAAATATGCCTCTTTCATGCATCATCAATATCTTCATTACATGAAAGACGGGCGTCAGGTTTTGTTTGCTGTTTTCCTTTAATGCCTCCTGACAGCCTAGCATCTTGCCTGTGACACCCCGCTTTTTTGTCTACGCCGTAATTTCTCTTTTGCAGACGTGCGGAAAGCAGTTTTCTGCCACAGCTTTATAAAGCTTAATAAAGCTTGGAACAGAATTACAAAATATTAACAGAGAAGAAGGGACTTTATCATCTTTCTGTTTGCCTTACGCCTACGTAGGTCGGCCTACACACACACACACACACACAAACACACACACATGTACATGTACATGTACATCTACTGCACGAGGGTACATTACATAAAAGCCCTAGAGCCTACTGTGAACGTGTCAAGTCAGTTTTATTGATAAAGCACCAAGTCACGGCCGGTAATAAAGAAAAAGTAAGGACAGCTTAAAATTTCAAAATTTCAAGACAAATTTCTGCTTTAGGTTTTTCTGATTTTTGAGGACAACTTGAACTCCTACGTTTTGAAGAAACCACGCCCAATTGGGCCAGCTTATCGTATTTTCTACAGACAATTAAACTTTTACATTCTATAAACTTTTTTGACTTTCATGTACGAAGCATTCAAAACCATATAAGTTCTGCGGGTGATTTATTTGTTGTCCAGATTTATCCTTCATATTTTATAGAACCTTAGATGGTTGATCGTTGCATACTGAAATGACTGAAGCATACATCTTTTCTTGTCTGCTCAACTTCCCCACCAATGGAGCTGACATAATGAGACAGATCCCCTTAAATCAATTCATTTTCACCAAGTGGGACAAAATCAGACCAACAATTAACACTGAAAATCAGTGTTATTGGTAAAAAAAAGCTCCCCCTAGTGAGTAAAACATAAACAATTAGAGAAAAATATAACGCATGTACAAGATAGAGCTTCATCAGTCCATTCATAGACCCAAAATTTGGAATTAATCAGACCAGCAGTTGAGAAATTAATGTTCAAAAACTCTCTGAGATAAAGTTCCCCTTAGTGTTGGAAATATACAACGGACTTTTCCCCAAAACAAGCCAGTTCTTCCTCGCTTTAAAGTATATTTGCGTATACAATGGGACAATGATCCATTACATCGTTTTGGAGTTATTTCAGGAGAACAGTTTTTTTTTTTAGTGAGAAAGTTCTCTCTACTGGACTACTAGAGTAAGACATATATTTACAAAGATAACTCTCTTTGAGTCGATTCATAGGCACCCAATTTGGACTAAATCGGACCAGCGGTTGCGACATTAAGGCCGAAAACATTTCAAGATAAAGCTCTTCTTAGTGTTGGAAATAAACTACGGACCTTTCCCGAAATCAATCAAGTCCTTCCCAACACTTAGGTCTAGGTGTAAAAATGATAAGGTAATCCGTGAAACAGTTTTTGAGTTGTTACGTTCACACGGGTCTGGGCCATTGGTGGCAGATTCTATAAAATCCGGACTTTCCGCCGCTAAAACAACCTGGTAATGAATATAATGCTGCACATGATAATACTTTTAGCTAATATTGCATTTTTCACATAATATCGGCATTATTATCGTAGTGGCATTAGTGTCCGATGTTTCAGCTGTCCATCCTGCAGAAGGGGGAGGAGTTATGCAGTCTAATTGCCACTGGTAGAGCAGACTTCCTGTGGTGGTCTTCGGTGGTCTTGGTCCCCTACTGAAGGCGCTCTGGTATAACTCCAGAGTGACATGCAGGGCTGGAGAGGCAGTGTCAATAATCCTCCTGGACCTTGATGACTCCATTGTGAGTACTAACTTCACAGAAACATCAAACACCATCTCTTTTTGTTTCAAACGCAACCATGTGGATCACATTTCAGGAGCAACATCAGCGGAAACATTTTTTTTCTTTGCTTGATTTGGTTGTAAGTCTAGACTGATTATTTGGGGTGGGGCCTAAGCAATACAATTGATCCTTTATTTTTCCACTTGAGGCGGTGTACACATTTCCCTAGATACACACTACAAAGTGAATTCCGAGTGTGCTGGGGTGAGGCACAGGGATGTCCAGAGGCTGAGGCCTGAAGTCACTCGCTGTGATGCTCTCCACATCGCTGCCGTAACCTCCCCGCTTCAGCCCTCCTCTAATTATCATCAGCTAGACGTTAGGGGTCATCAGTGTCTGCTGGTGAGGATGACATGTTGGAACCCTTTTAAATTGATTATAAATTGACTATAAAGTAATGGTGCTGTATGTGGTGTGTATGACTTTTTGATAAGATATTTTTCGGTTTCTTTACCTCTCCTCTCCTCTCTGCTCTACGATTCCATCTGTGCCCTGGATATGAAAGAGAATAGTTGAGCAGGCCTGACAAAGGGCGGCACAGAGGAGGCAGAGGTGCAGAGGGAAGCTGAGCACCGCTGGAAGGGATTCTGTCTGTTCACGTGTCTGTGTGTGTGTCTGTGTGTGTCTGTGTGTGTGTCTGAGTGTGTCTGCGTGTGTGTCTGTGTGTGTATGTGTGTGTCTGAGTTTGTCTGTGTGTGTTTGAGTGTGTCTGAGTGTGTCTGTGTGTGTCTGTGTGTGTGTCTGTGTGTGTATGTGTGTGTGTCTGTATGTCTGTCTGTGTGTGTCTGTGTGTGTGTCTGTGTGTGTCTATGTGTGTCTGTGTGTGTCTATGTGTGTCTGTGTGTGTGTCTGTGTGTGTCTATGTGTGTCTGTGTGTGTGTCTGTGTGTGTGTCTGTGTGTGTATTTGTGTGTCTGTGTGTGTCTGTGTGTGTGTCTGTGTGTGTATGTGTGTGTATCTGTATGTGTCTGAGTGTGTCTGTGTGTGTATGTGTGTGTGTCTGTGTGGGTCTGTGTGTGTGTCTGTGTGTGTGTGTGTGTGTCTGTGTGTGTGTCTGTGTGTGTGTGTGTGTGTGTCTGAGTGTGTCTGCGTGTTTCTGAGTGTGAGAGAATGTGTGTGTGTGTCTGTGTGTGTCTGTGTGTGTGTCTGTGTGTGTCTGTGTGTGTCTGTGTGTGTGTCCGTGTGTGTGTGTGTGTGTCTGTGTGTGTCTGTGTGTGTATGTGTGTGTCTGTGTGTGTATGTGTGTGTCTGAGTGTGTGTGTGTGTGTGTCTGTGTGTGAGAGAATGTCTGTGTGTCTGTGTGTGAGAGAATGTCTGTGTGTGTCTGTTCGTGTCTGTGTGTGTGTCTGAGTGTGAGAGAACGTCTGTGTGTGTCTGTGTGTGTCTGTTTGTGTCTGTGTGTGTCTGTGTGTGTCTGTGTGTGTATGTGTGTGTATGTGTGTGAGAGAATGTCTGTGCACATGTGAATGTGAGACCATTTGAGTTCATCATTAGGAAAATCCTTCAAATAAGCATTTACATATAACATGTGATGCAAACAAATAGCAATGAGAGGCTATGATATTAAAAAATAATGTGCGTGAAAATATTGTGTAATAAGTAATAATAGTGTAATAAGTAATAATAGTGTAATAAGTAATAATAGTGTAATAAGTAATAATAGTGTAATAAGTAATAATAGTGTAATAAGTAATGTTGCACATGATACTGAGTCTAACAGTGTACATGAAAAGAGTAATACAAAGTTACACAGTATACAATAATGCACATATATTGCACATGATAATGCTGTGAAGAAATATTGCACATGATAATGAACATATTCTACATGCGAATAATGCTGTAGAATAATATTGTACATTATAATGGGTCTGACAGTGTAGACGAAAGGAGTAATGTGAAGTAATATTGCACCTAATAATGACCATAATATTGCACATGATAATGATGTGAAGTAATATTGAACATTATAATGACCTTAATGTACATGATAATAATACTGTAAAGTGATATTGCACATGACAGTGACGATAAAGTACGTGATAATAATGCTGTAAAGGAATAGTACACATGTATTAATACTTAATACTTTGATAATAATATTGCGAAGGAATGTTTGACATGATAATGAACACCATGTCCGCTTCCCTCTGCCCGATATTTATAAAATTATAATCCACTTCATTTAAATACTACATGTGATCAACAAATCAAGAGAAAAAAAACACAAAACATCATCCGTGTATGTCGTCTGAGTCTCCTCTCCTCTCTAATGACAGATCAGCACTGACTGGATCTGCCTCCAGCTCCTCACGCCTGTCCGACCGGGCCCGCCTGGCCCTCCGCATGCTTCCGTCCGAGCTGGGCCTGCCGTTACCGCGGCAACAACAGGCGCGTACTAGCTGGCGTGGCTCCGTTCGGCAGCTCGGCCTCATTATGCCGCTGCTGGCTTTGATGTGGTTTGTGAGGCTCTACCTGCATTACTGCAGCCAGTGGCTCTACCTCCAGGCCATAGCAGTTCCTGTCAACAAGTGAGTTTGCTTCCTTTGATATCTGAACACACACACACACACACACACACACATTCACATGTACAGGCAGGGGGAGTGTGTAGATACACACGTGCGCACACACAGCAGAGCTACGTAGACTCTTTTTTTTGTGTGCACATTGTAAATCCCTCTACCTGGAGGGGCTGATGCATACATAGATTATTGCTGAGCACATAGGCCAATAGCAAATACACACACGTGCACTAAGAATAAAAACGTATGCAAAGGCACACACTGAAGGAGTGATGGATGAAGTATTCAGATACTTGACTTGAGCAGAAGTATTAATTCCACACTGTTAAAATACTCCAACCAAAGTAAAAGACATGCAATCACCACATTATAAAGTATCGAAAGTATTTATTCTATAGTAGAATGATCTCAGGGTTTTACAATGATAGAGGATTACTATTAGCAGACTATATTACTGTTTCACTTTCAGCAATGTATTAAAGTGTGGTTCTATGTTACTGATGTTGTAAGATTAAGTACTTTATTCTCTTAAGGAGTTAGAATTACAGGATGATCATCACTGTTCTGTGACTTCCTCTTAAAATCAGTCTGTGTCCAGCTTTATGGCATAATCCCGATAATCGCCAACGGTTCTTTAATAGTTTCTCAAGAAGTAGGAGAATTTTCTCAACCCTTAAAGAAACACTTGATCTTCGACTTTTCTTCGACCAACAAAAAAAAATCCATCAAAATCAACAAATTTGGAGTTACATAGTTTTCACTGGTGAAAAAAAGGATTCTCTGAAAGTAACCAGGAACCACAGCTGTGGGACAAATGCAGTGGAGCATAAATAATACAATACATAAGAGTAGGAAAAAGTATAAAGTAGCATTTTACTGGATTAATAAAGTCAAGTACAAATACTATACTTAAGTACAGTACCTGAGTAAATGTACTTAATTACTGCAGTGAATGTACTGTTGTGTGTATAATGAGAGGTTAAAGAGCAGAGGCTGTGCGGCGTGTGTGTGTGTGTGTGTGCGTGTGTGTGTGTGTGCGTGTGTGTATGTGTGTGCGTGTGTGTGTGTGTGTGTGGATACGCCCAAATCATCTGTTTAGAATCCCCCCATTAACATTTTAACAAGACTCTCTCAATATTAACAAACTATTGCTGGGGGAGTTTTCTGATTTCACCACACAGCCTTAAGCCCCAAAAGACTACATTATTTGGAAGGAATTTATTGTTATTATTTGGTACACAGCATCGATAATAAACAGCAATAAGATGCCACAGAACTGTTAAATCCCATTTCAATGGCATATGGTGCTGATTTCATTCATCACAATAAAACACGCCGACTCCAAACACGCATACGAGCAGCTTTTTATTACAATAACACCCGTGTGCAAACCTCATGTGTTCAATCATGGAAAGTGATAGGAGCAAGGCTTCAAGTAGGAAAACAATGCAGCTGAATGAAAAAAAAAGGATGGACTGAGGGGGAGGAAAAAACAAAAATGTGAAAACAGAGGGGGTCAATGTCAGATGACAACTTCCACATGTCCAAATCTGCTGCTCCCCCTCCGAGCATTTCTCTGTCCATGTTAGGGCGGGAGCCGTTGGTGGAGAGAGAGAGAGAGAGAGAGAGAGAGAGAGAGAGAGAGAGAGAGAGAGAGAGAGAGACTCAGTGCTTTGAGGACAGTGTCCCTCCCTTCCTGGTTTTGTCTCCCTCTCCTCCTCCCTCCTCTGAGAGTTAGTCTCCCTCCTCCTTACCTCAGACGGCACAGTGAGGCCGGCAGCAGCAGAATCCTACCGGCCTCCTTTACTGCCTTTGTTTGTTTTGTTTTTCTATTTATATGGTTGTATTTTCTCCATTTAGCACTGATTAGTTATATCGTCCTGTTGGTGAACCACTGTTAATCCTTTACCTGTGATGTAAATATGTAGAGATTAAGATTTTCGCAGATTAGACAAACCTTTTTTTTTTCGTGAATATGTTTGAAAAATGAATATTATTAAATTAACTCAATTATTTTATCTTTTCTAATGTTGAACATGTTTTGTTGTTTGGGATTCTTTTATATACTATAAATATATATATATATATATATATATATATTTTTTTTTTTTGTTTATATAAAAACAAAATAAAACTTTTTGAATATATATATATATATATATATATTTTATTTTTTTTGTTTGTTTTTCAAAAAGTTTTTTTGTTTTTTTTTGTTTCTTTTTAGTTCATAATGTCATGATGTTTATACATTATATCAAAGTAAAGAAATAATTATCCGGTCATAGAGGGGTTGTTGTGCTGGAACCAAAAACTTTCATACTTTTCATTCTTGTGGTTTATAAAAGTATTCAAACAATTCCTTAATACTCCAACACTCAAACATGCAAATGTAAATGAAAGTAAAGTTTAAATTACTCATTTTGTATAATTCCGCACCACTGCTATATTGTCAGCTGATACATTAATGCGTGGGCGGCATGTTTGTAGCTGGGCCAGGTAACCTCTTTAGTTTTCTTCTTTTTGTCTTCTTAAATTCTTTCATGTGTATGTTATTTTAAAGTGTAATCTACCTCTCTCTGTCACTGTCACACAACTAAGGTGAGGGGAAAAGGTCAAGTATCTCTAAAATAATTCCACAATTTTTTGATGTAATCTGATCCAGTCCTGAACATTTAAATGATGTTTCCATTCTCAATTTAAAAAAAAAAAATACGCCAATTCTGTTAAAATGTCACTACTTACCTTCATTTAAATGAGCAATATTGTGGAAAAAAACTGAGGACTGTCTCACACCCTCAGACCCTCAGATCCTCAGACCATCAGATCCTCAGACCCTAACACCCTCAGACCATCAGATCCTCAGACCCTCACACTCTCAGATCCTCAGACCATCACACCCCTTAGATCCTCAGACCCTAACACCCTCATACAATCAGATCCTCAGACCATCAGATCCTCAGACCATCAGATCCTCAGACCCTTAGATCCTCAGATCCTGGTGCTTCACATTGATAGTTAGACACAAAACTATAAAACAAAAATGATGAACTAAAAAATATTTTTCCTTCCGTTAATTGACAATCATGAACTCTTTCATGAACATTTTCACCAGTGGCACAAATTAGAACCATTGAATCTAGAGAAAGGAGGAAACTTAAACACTTTAGAACCTTGACATCAGCATTTCTGAAACGTGATGCGGTTCAGCCAAGTCATGTGACTCGGAGCGGTACGGTGACACAGCAGGAAGATCGCAGCAGCATTCTATGTAAACACAAAACAATAAAGCAAAAAACCGTAAACAGCTACAGGTTGTGAGAGACTCCAGCGAAGTCACATGACCTCCAGACATCAGTTGTAATGACAACACGCCCTGATTTGGCAGTTCATGTTTAACTTTGTTTTTTACCTTCATAAACCTACTGACACACGTCTGCGACTCAAACGCCGCCTATTCTCGATCTTGTGCATCGACTCTAACATCTTTTTGACGACACAAAACATCAGCCACAGATGAAGGGTTTTGGTCTATGACCTTCGACCTCGGGAGCTGCGGCTGGAATAACGTTGTGTCTCTGTCTTACCTTCTGCTGCTAATGCTAGCAGTATCCCTGCTAGCATCCTAGCAGGTCCAACAAGAGAAGTTTGATGACGCCTGTGTTCTACAATAAAAGTTATTTATAATTCTAACTTTTGATAACTGTAGATAACACTGTAAAGTAAACGCACTATAAATAAAGTGAATAACACCATTCAGAAATTACCTGCTGCATCCTTGGGTCCAAACTCCAAACCCTTGAGCGGAAAAGAACGTTGTTTCAGACGTACTATGTTATAGCTTACTCGTTTTGACCGGCAGCCATGTTTTTCCCAGGTATCACGGCGAAAGAGACCCAATGGAAACATGAAGTCATGGGTCGGTCTCACCCATGACATCGTGGTCGGTCCTATTGTGAGAGTTGTGTAAAAACTATTTCCTATTTCTGTGAGTGAATCTTCTTACCCCTTCTGTACCAGATGAAGTTTGGACATGTCTATTTGACATCATGTGGAACGATGGTGTCAACGACGCCACGGATTCAGATACCGTTTCATCAGGATTCAGTAGAAATGAAGTACCCCCCTGTCATTCTTGGAATGAGATTTAATAGTGCGGTTTATGGGGGAAATAGAAGGAACAGCTTTCTGCGTTGGGCCTTCGGTGAGGTAATCCCGCCACACTTTAGAGGACTGAATCTGTGTTAGAGAGATTTGCCTCCCATAAAAACACCAACGGACCTCCACTGTCAGATTAATGGACAGAATCTAAGAGATGCCAGACTCTTGGAGCAAATCAGATGGAAATTAATGAGCAAAAACTGGACTCTTCCTCTGCTGGCACTGCCTCTACCTCCTCCTGACTTATGGGAAGATTAAGAACTTCATGAGGCTTGCTGTAAATGGGGGAGTCCAACTTACGAGGGAAGAGCTCAGTCGAGTTTGCATCTAATCCTTATCGACACGGACGTTAAAGATTGTGCGCGTAGTGTCTTTTTGGAGTTTCCTTTCTGACGTTTAACTTCATATATATTCTTTAAACACGTGGGCATTACAGCCGCAGCGGAATATTGTCTTAATTATCATCACGCTAATGAAATATGATGGATTCATCCCCAAACAATATAACACGGTGTTGGTGAATCGCTGGGACCAGCTGCCCTTGAGCTGCAAAGCATCACAAGCACAAATCTACTACACGCATATTGACACATGCACACACTTCACACTCTGCTTCCTCTCCTGCCAGATTCCAGTTCCACGCACACACGGTGGACCTAGTCTACCAGAGCTCTCTGCTCCACACCCGGGAGGAGCTGGCGATGGTGGTGGTGGGTCCCCTGACCTTGAACGCAGTAACGTTCCTCCTTGTTCTGATCAGATGGGCCTGTCAACAAATATTTGGCTCACTCCCTTCCTTCACGTCAAAGTTTATCATGGCACAGGGAGCGTGGACAGTCGTCGACCCCCTGGCTGTCTTTGCAGTGGACGCCGTCCTCGGGGTAAGTCACTTAAAAATAACTTGGACACTTGTGCACTTTAAATAGGAGTTCACTTTATCTTGGCAAAGTGACTTTAGATCACAAAAAAAAGAGGGTGGTGGGGAGAGGGTGAGGAGGAAAACATGCAAGGTTGGATGGGTGCCTTTTTCTCACAGTGGGTTGGATTTCAGAAGTCAGGGCTACAGAAATGATGTGGGAGGTTCTCCCTCCTGTGTGGAGAAAGAAATGTTTTCATCAAATCCTACTCAGGTGGCTTTGTTGAGGTTAGGTCTCTTAAAATGTGTGAGGCAGTCTGGGAAACACTAGCCTGGTATACAATGACATAATTCCCCATTCTGGGATCTAATAAGACTGTAGGATCAGAAGACGTTAGCAAGCATCAAGTCTGCTAGCATAAAGTAAGCTAGAATTAAGTTAGCTAGAAAGGCAGTGTTGTACGTAAACATAATCAGAAGAAACGTTAAAAGAAGAAACCCATCATAACATTGTTCATTCAGCAAAGCCAGACCATGAGACCATCAGAGACCTTCACCAGTGGTCTTCCTCATAAACCTTCAACAGTGGTTTTCCTTTATGGTCAGAGGCTTTCACCGATGATTTTTCTCCAATTACTTCACAAAGAATGGAGTTGGTGATTCTGATCCACTTTTGTCGTTGGTCAGTCTTTAAATCGCCGTTTTCAGAGTTTTCCAGTGTTTTTTTCTTTTCCTTTTTTTTCTTTGTTCACCCCTTCGGTCGATCACAGCTCCTGGCCGCTTTTCTTGGACGTCTTTGTGGAGATTTCTCACTCTTCCAACATTATGTTTAAATCTTTGAGCGTTTGTATTAAAAACAAACTCTCTGCTGCGGTCCGGTTCTGCGTGGAATCAACCAGTAAATAATTTGTGCCTCCGCTGACATGGTAAAGTTGGACAGATCCGTCTTCTGGTCGGTTTATGAGAAGGTTTATCCAACCCATCTGCAACCCGGTGACATGTTAATCACTTTGGGTTTTTTTCACTCTGAATAGGGGGTTTCTACGGATCGTTTTTATTCTTAAACGGATTCTTGTCAGAGCCTAGGGGTCCATGTAAACTCAACTAGTGTGTGTTGATCCATCATGTGTTCTTAATCAATATCTGCTCGGGGCGAGAGCTTCCCCTTATTAAAAATGTTTTATCTAACATTTGAACACTGCACAGCAGGAAATTAAAGACACTTTAGAAAAAAACTTATTTCTGGTGGATGATGTTGTTTTGCATCAGAAAAGAAATCTCCTAGAAGAAAATGCATGACTCTCTTTATAAGATGCATGATTCTCTTTATACGATGCATGACTCTCTTTATACGATGCATGACTCTCTTTATAAGATGCATGACTCTCTTTATACGATGCATGACTCTCTTTATACCATGTATGACTCTCTTTATAAGATGCATGACTCTCTTTATACCATGTATGACTCTCTTTATAAGATGCATGACTCTATAACATGCATGACTCTCTTTATAAGATGCATGACTCTCTTTATAAGATGCATGACTCTCTTTATAAGATGTATGACTCTCTTTATAAGATGCATGACTCTCTTTATAAGATGCATGACTCTCTTTATACGATGCATGACTCTCTTTATAAGATGCATGACTCTCTTTATAAGATGTATGACTCTCTTTATAAGATGCATAACTCTCTTTATAAGATGTATGACTCTCTTTATACGATGTATGACTCTCTTTATAAGATGCATGACTCTCTTTATAAGATGCATGACTCTCTTTATAAGATGCATGACTCTCTTTATAAGATGCATGACTCTCTTTATAAGATGTATGACTCTCTTTATACGATGCATGACTCTCTTTATACGATGCATGACTCTCTTTATACGATGTATGACTCTCTTTATAAGATGTATGACTCTCTTTATAAGATGCATGACTCTCTTTATACGATGTATGACCCTCTTTATAAGATGTATGACTCTCTTTATACGATGTATGACTCTCTTTATAAGATGTATGACTCTCTTTATAAGATGCATGACTCTCTTTATACGATGTATGACTCTCTTTATAAGATGTATGACTCTCTTTATACGATGTATGACTCTCTTTATACGATGTATGACCCTCTTTATAAGATGTATGACTCTCTTTATAAGATGCATGACTCTCTTTATACGATGTATGACCCTCTTTATAAGATGTATGACTCTCTTTATAAGATATCCCAGCTAATGTTTTGCTAGAATTAACTTGTAGATACTTAAATTACTGATTTTAGTGAGTCTTGAAGTTTTCATTGCTTATAATAAGAGCAACTAGATTCATTTTTGGTATTTTAATCTAGTTTTATGACCAATTACAATTTTTCATTGGCTTGTTTTACGGATTCTTGCCATGCAACATTGGACAGACAATTTGATTATATGTAATAGTAGATGGCGTCTTTCAAGGTGGACTATTTTTGAAGTTAAAATTTGTCCTTTATCTACTTTCATTTCAATTCCGGTCTCCTCAGCGCCTCGCCTACAGCCCAGAGAGACCTGTCGGGGACGCAGCCAAGCTTTACTGGCACTTTCACCAAGCAGACCAATCAGGAGTGGCCGGAGTGATCATCACTATTTTCCTCTATACAGTTCTGTTCCTGCTCTCCATCACCATCCTCTCCATTTACCTGCTTAGGTGAGACAAGCATGAGGTTGATGAGCTTTTCCATTTATGATCCACTCTAAAATAAATTGCTGGTTTAACAGTTATGTCAAGATTAAGATGAAATAATAAAGGACCAGTCTGCAACAAACATGCCTTTATTAAAATAATTGCAACTTAATCTGGTCCACTTCGATAAATGTACATTTTGGTGTCCAGTGACTTAACTGAACATTAATTAATCTTAATGCGTACTATTTTATTTCACATTTTACTGTCTTGATCTCTCTGGTAGGAACTGTCCTAGAACTTTATTCACCTTCTTTACCTCTACTCCACCTGTGTCTTTTCCACTCACACATGTATTCTGTTTTGCTACGACTGACCTTCATTCCTCTTCACTCCAGCGCATACCTCCGCCTCTCCAGGTTTTCTTTCCTCCACCTGCTCCCTGCTGTCACTACACAATGTCGTCCGCCAACATCAAAGTCCATGGAGACTCATGTGTGACGTCATCTGTCAGCCTGTCCATCACCATGGAAAAAAGAAGGGGGACAGATCTGATCCTTGGTGCAGTCCCAACTCCACCTTGAACAAATCAGTCACCCTTACTGCTAACCTCACTTCTATCATGCTGCTCACATACATTTCCTGTACCACTCTAATATACTTCTCTGTCAATCCACACTTCCTCATGCGTTACCACAATCCCAGATCACATGCTTCTTCACAGCTAACTATGATCCGTCCGTCTATTCCTGGTGGATCCAAATGAAAGAATTTTCCATTTGATAGAGCCTGTATAGTTATTCGCTAGCCTACTATTCTGAACAGTACCAGTTCAGAAATAACTCTAAACGCAAAGCCTCGTCCATGTTCCACCCCAGCTACTATTCCAAACACAGAACAGCTCTAAAGAAAAACTGAGAACGAGAACAAATGTTGATATAATCCATACTGATTTAAATATGCATGGAATTACTTATGCAGTTATGCATCAACCTCACACAGCATCACAAAAATACATATTGCGTTTCAGGACACAAGAGAAGAAAAAAAAAAAACTCACCATTTGCACAGTTGCCTTTTCATTGCACTTAACAGACTCTGCGATTGTTTGGAGAATTAAGGCATTAAAAGTTAGATGTATTTTGATACAGCGTGAACATGTAACCCCCTTACTTAATGCGATTAGGCAGTGTTTTGCATGGTTGGTATCACTGCAGGTTTCACGTATACTGAAATGGACATGGTTTGGAACTCAGAGTCTCTATGAATTCACTGTGTGTTCCACTCATGTCTTGCAGATTGAGGTCAGTCCTGCTGAATCATTCATTTAGGAGTTTCTTTTATGATGAAGCTCCATATACTGTGCTAAACAAAACCTCCATGCCTCCTAAAAAGACTGTAGAAGCATCATTATTGTGGAGATAAACAGGAAAAAGAAAAACATTGCCAGTATTTTTGTCAGTTTTAGAAAAATCACGCGTGATTGACTCTGCATCAAAATGTTTGGGTGAACCTAAAAATATACCGCAGCACCATTTGGAGTTTACAAAAATACTATTGTGTTTTTTCTTTTCTTTTCTTTGCAGAACAGAAGTAAAAGAGTAGAATGGCGGTTGATAAATGACTCCATAATGTACCTCAGCATTCATCCAAGGTGTGTTCTCCAACCCTCATATCAGACCAAATTCCATTAACGGCTCAAAATGTAAGAAAAACCCTTATTGAATTAATCAGTTTGAGATTGGCTGCCGACGAGAGGGTGCCATCTAATTTCAGTAAGCGGGACGCTTATCGGGCTCCAACTAAATGGACAATATTAAAACAGCAGCCGGGAATAATGACTTATGCCACTCAACCGCTGCACGGGTTGCATTGAATGTAGGCCATGAGGCTGAAGCAAGCCTGATAATTTTATGGGTTACAGTTTTCTATTGGATGCAAGGAAGGGTCTCTGACACAGAGCGTGACCTATTTCTAAAAAAAATGCCTCGGGCTATATGTATAGATAGAATGGACTGTTATCCTTTTTTAATTACATTTTAGCCTGCCTTTATTCACCAAGCTGCAAAAATACACATCAGTGATGTGTATTCTTTTCTTTTTAAACTCAAAAACAGCAAAAGTGATGTTATTTTAAATGGAGGTGCTGGTACTTATGTTGAGCCTTTTAACAATTAGCAGCTAAGTTCGACTATCCAGAATTAACATCACAGATATATCCTATTTTATTTGGACTAGTGGCAATCTAAATTGTGACTATTTCACTTTTTTAATCAAGATAACCTTAATGTCATTCCGATCAGTCAAACCTGAAATACAGATATTTGCATTGACACCATTGTAAGTGACGCCCAGCTCCTAAATTAATAATTCAAGCTATCTGCAATTCAGGAACATGAAAGTTTTACAAATCTCAAATGTAATTTTCACTAGTCAGCATTCTTGTCTACAATGTTGTTCATTACATAGCGTTCTCGCAAAGCATTTTGAAATGATTCAAACAATGTTAGCCTAGCAACGACAGCTGCTGTTGTGGATAAGGTGTTTGAAAATGTTATGAAGTAGAAAGATGGATAAGCGGGGAAAATAGGGCTTTGTTTTCTGGACAGTTGTAGAAATTGAAGGCATATAGCGACTTTTTCAATCTTTCGAAAATGCAGTAACAACGTTAGATGAAGGGTTTTCAGCACGTTAAATTAAGTGATTTGATGCTCGAGCTAACGGTAAAACCAGCCGTGATAGCAATTAGGTAGCAATGGAATTGTATTTGTGTTTAGTTATCTCTCTATATCTCTCTATCTCTGGAACACATTTTAACTTGGTGGAATAAAAGATAAAGATATCTCCAGGATGAGATACACTTAATCAAAATTTATCGTAATAAGTATCGGAAGTAATTCTGACAAGTCAAAACTTAATTCAAGATCTCTAATAAAGGAGTATATAGATCTATCTTGAATTGGAAGTTGAACTAGTCAGAATTCGAGTGTCGATATCTGAAACTGGAATTTCTACTAGTCAGAATACATTTGCGAATATCGACGATGTGAATTGTAGATATCGGAAAATTCGTTGTAGATATCTGAGAAACCTCACACACATGAATGGCGATCGTAGATTTGAACGGTGAGGTTATCGATATCTGTAACGGACTTGTCTAAATGTACTACAGGTATCTTGTTTTGAGAAAGCAAAAATATGTTATAGATATTAGTAATAAATATCCAGTCCAGCTAATAAATGTTAAAAATGCCTAATATACATCCAAATGATATTGATGTTCTCGACTAAAATAGCTAAATAATTCGTTGACCACTTCTTCTAAGAGAATTTTTTTTTACTGATTCGATGTAAAATCTGTTAGAATAAATGTAAAATGCTATGAGATTGGAAGTAATCCTGGATAAAAAAGTAGCAGCAATGCTTGAAATTCATTTTCATTTATTCTATCTTACATAGTACCAGAGAACAATACGCTTCATGTTTTACCCGCCGCGGTCATGTTCTCATGAATATTCTGTTGAAATGTATTCCATAAGATCTCCTCATGCTGACCCTGATACTGAAGAAGAGCTGATTAGGGTCTTATCATCCAGGTCACACCTCACAAGTAAGAAACGCATACTTACATTCAGGGCACTTCTATCGCTGAGGAACCGCACGGGTTCGGCAGTAAAGAAAAATAATAGATTGGAGGATTCCTCCCAGATAGAGATCGCATAAATGAATGAGAAGCTCAATTCAAGTGCAGGATGAAAATGAATGCATGCTATTCCTGTGTCTGAGGTCAAGAATCTACAAACATCCCTCTCCCAGGAGCGATGAGCAATGATGCTGGGCTCAAAGCTCCGTTCCAGCTCCTTGTATAAATCCCAGTCTCCTTGATGTTGGTTTTATTTGAGAGTTGATTACCCTCTGACAGAACAGAATCTCTATGGAAGGCCAGAAGGTCTTCTGGTTTTGATGGTCAGCCAAAGCATTTGTTTACAGACATGGTTATTCTTTTTTAGAGGTTGGCAACATGCACCCTTGTGTGGCGAAAGAAAAACAACACTTTGGTGATGTGAGCTCATCTGGAGGTATGAATCGATTCGACTTCTGCTGCGCCCAACGGTTCCTTGTTACTCGGGCCGGTCTCTGCAGACACAAATCTGCAGCCAGCACGTCCGTTGCATCTGCCATGTTTGAAGCCGGGCAAAAAAACACTGCAGAGTATCCCAGGATCCGACTCCCACGCATAAACAGAAGAAGAGCGGCGTAGACACAGAGCCAAACACAGACATGGCTGCAGTCAGCTTGTGTTAACAAAGCGCTTCCCACTCACAGGACAAGACGTTTGATTCCTTTTGCTCTGTCATTATGTTTGAATTGATGTATTATACTTAGAATGCTTTGCGCAATCAATAGTGGATTCATGTGTTCTTCCACACAGGTGAGATCATTGGGATTTGACATATTCTGTGAAAAGATATGACAGAGAAAAGGAGAAAACGCTGGCATCAAGTCACCACACAGAAAGTAAACCATGATTATTATTATTATTATACAAGACTAAAGGAGATTTTAAGGAACTGTATCTTACGATGGGGCACTGGTCAGCGCTGCTGCCTCACAGCAAGAAGGTACCAGGTTTTGAATCCCCCTCTTTGTGTCTTTCTGCAGAGCTTGCATGTTCTCCCATCTGTGTGGGTTCTCACCAGGAACTCTGGTTTCCTCCCAAAGTCCAAAAACATTCAATATAGGTGAATTGGTGACGCTCACGCCCATAAGAGTGAATGTCTCCATGTGTCAGCCCCGTGATGAACCCGAAACTCATCTTGTGTGAAACCCGCTCGATGTCAGCTAGGATATGATCCAGCGCCGCGCTACCCTGAACAGGATAAGCGGTTGATAATGAATGAATGAATGAATAATGAATGAATGTACCTGTTTTTATATATACTTTATTAAGCCTCAGGTGATTTCATTTGAATAATATAAAAATGTAGAAGTGCTCTGGTGTCAGACTCGTGTCTACATGCAGGCGACCAGGGGCCCAGTGGCGGCTGGTACACGACCTGACCGGTGCTGAAAACCCTTTTTTTATAGTTGTTACTCCAGTTTAAAAGTTCTGAGGTCATCTAAACTTTGTCATCAGATGAAAAATTTGCAATATGCCTTCAGTTTCTACCCAAACAGTCCAGAAAACGAAGCTCTTGTTTCCCGCATATCCTTTTATTGTATTTCACAGTATTGTTGCCCATCTCTCTCTGCTGAATCTTCAAATCTTCAAGGCCGCTTCATGAGCAACATTGTAGACATTCTGAGTATTGAAAATGATGTTTGAGATATATAAAACTTTAATTTTGCCCAGTTAAAACTGACAGTTGCCCGGGTGCGATGGTCCAATCAATGCTGCCTCCAGCTTTCACCAAAATCTCTATAACCAAGACCCACAGCTACGTGTGGTGAATGGATGAACGCTCTAAGCATCGTGTGAATCTATATCCATCTGATCTTTTGTCATTATACACTTTCCAGATTCCACAACAATGGCCGCATGCTGGATATCTTTCAGCGGCTCACAGCTAAGGAAGGGACATACTTCCTGCCTCAAGACCTGGAGCTCTCCAATCAAGAGCTGAGTTTCATCGTTAAGAAGGCGGAGCAGTGGAGAGGCTTCAACGGGGAGAGACGTAAGGTAAACATCTGACAGCGCTTCAGCCTCTCCTGCTTCTCTAGGTGATTCACTTCTCCTCAGAGCCTTGGAGATTAATTAGGCTAATGAATAACACATTATGTTATGTTCTTAACTATAGAATGAACTTAAAGGTAATTGGAGCCAGTTGGTGGGATGAATCTCCTTATAAGGCATTAACTACAATTGGTTATATTATAAAGATGGGAGGTTTCAACCATGAAGCAACGATTGGTTGTGGGAGGAGGTGGTTGATACTGAGAGGAACATTTAATGGCAGCCTTGATGGGGCAAAGGAAGGCTGGTGGTTCAATCGCCAGACTGCCCCTGCCCCTGCAAATCACTACATTTACCTCAATTACACTTCAGAGACCTTAGAACTATGTGACTAATGTCAGGTGTTTTAAAGCGAGTCCTGGGTCTACACTGTGGTCTCCTCCCAGTTGGATGTACCTGAAAAACCTCCAAAGGGAGGCAAACCACCTCAACCGACTCCTTTCGAGATAAAGGTGAAGCGGCTCTACATGGAGCGCTCCGGATGTCTGAGTTACTCACCTTATGTCTGAGGCTGAGTACGGCCCCCTTACAATTTCAACTGCTTGTATCCTCAACCTCATTCTTTTGGTCACTATCCAGATCTCATGACCAGGTGAGACTTGGAACGTGAATGGACCGGTGAACTGATAGCTTTGCTGTACGACTCAACTCTTTCTTCATCAAAACAGACACATATCCATCTCCCGGACCCCAAGATACTTAAACTCCTTGGCTTGAGGCAGCAACTCATCCCCAACCAGAAGGGACCCATGAAACCATGGACTGGAGGCCATGGTTTTATTTAGACATGTGATATTTTAGGCAGAACTTTATTTTGACAGCGCCAAATCACAAATCAAGGCACTTTCCATAAAGAGCAGGTATTAGACAGTACTTTTTATTCTGCAGAGAACCAACATTTCCCCCATCAGCAAGAAAACGGAGGTAGTGGAGGGAAAAATCTGCCTTTTAACAGGCAGACACCTCGAGCAGATCCCAGCTCAGGATGTTGGACCTACCGCCTTGACCCGTTGGGTTGAGAAAGAGAGGGAGTGCAATTGAATAAGGGAGAAGTATTTCTGCAACATAATTCAATTTTAAAATAACTGGAATTCATATAGCACCAGATCACAATAGAAGAAAAACGCCTTAAGATAACATTTATTCATCTTAAAGCTGTCTGCTTGTTCTTTGGAAAGCAGAGCTGCTTCTTTTATGAAGGACTTCTCCATCCCCACACATCATACCGAGGTGTGTTTGCTAACACTATACTGGGCCTTCTCTTAATGTGGATATCTTGGTATCATGACTGCTGCAGAATTCTAGTTTGCATAAATGCATGTCGCCATGAAATTACTGTCGCCGGCGAGCGGCTGTCGCATGTTTGAAAGCCGAGTGGAGGTCTATGGCGGTGACACAGGAAAGGGAGGTCTATGGCGGTGACACAGGAAAGGGCAGCGCATTAGCGGCGAGCCTACGCCAGATGTAAAATCTTTGCATATTGATTGAAAATGTGACTTGTTGAGATAAGGCAAATGGAACACGGCGAAGAAACTGCTGCTCCTTTTAATTCATTCGCTTGCATTGCTTAGCGGCACACATCACTCCACTTGGTGTTCTCCGTGTTCATTAACTCCCTTGCTCTATGCTCGCACAAGTTCATACGGTTGTGGAGGAGTGAAATGGAACCGGTAGACTTCAGGAGACTCAATGTTACTGGTGGAAGATGGACAGGCTGTTTAGAAACAGCATTTTACAGGCGAGGAAAAGTAGGCTACCTAAACATGCAGAGGGTTGGAATGAAAAAACGTTAGGAAAATGAAATAATTAGAAATCTACGACACCTTCATTGACAAATTACTCCACTGAAATCTACTTCATTTTAAAAAGAGGCACCTGCATCTTTACCGACAAATCAAGGCTGGTATTTCCTGGAGAAATCTTCAGTAGGGATTTATTACCATTAAAATACAAGGATTCTATCCTTGGAATCTGCTAAATAATTAAGTCTGACCAGTTCATGTTAAACTATTTGAACAGCAGTGTCCCAAGTTCAAAGATTCTGTATTATTTCAATTGATTAAACTGGTATAAGAGACTCAAAATCCCTGGTTTTTGTTCTGAACCATTCATACCCTTCGGGTCATCTGGTGCAGGTTTTGAATCATTATTATTTTTACTTGGGCAGATTTAGCTCAGTGGGTAGAGCGGTCGTCCCTCGACTGGGAGACCAGGGTTTCAGCCCAGCCCCGGACACAATAAGCCTTGGGTCCTTGAGCAGGATCCTGGAATCTCAGTTCCCCGGGCGCTTCACATGGGCCTCAGGGCAAACGGAACCCAATCCAGCACCTATACTTTTCTGCCTCAGCCAATGAGAGCTCAATGTTAGATCATGTGATGCTGGGGTGCAGATACTGCAGGGCAAGCAAGAGACAGAGAGAAAGTAGGGGCTACCCGTGTGAGAGAAAAACACAGAATGAGTCCAGAGGAAAACCCTGCTGACTAAGGTGACAACCTCATGAGTCCAACAGACTACACTGAGCTTCTGCCCAAACAAAGGCTCACGTTCCGGGCAATGGAAGTTTTTTGTAAGTAGGGCTGTGTATTTATTCTGGCTGTTAAAAATAAAGTGCCCGTTCTCTGATTCAGAGTTGTTTGTTTTGTTATCAACCAAGAGCCGTAGCCATGCTAAGTGAGCTAGCGTAATACACTATAGATCCTTCCTCCGATCCGCAGATGCAACAGCTTAAAAAACATAAAACATCTTTTTGCAAGAAAAAAATATCAGG